>APFE030202236.1:133861-146087 GCA_000404065.3 Pinus taeda
GCGCCTGGGGCAACGCCCCGGAAAATTTTGGTTTTGGACCTAATGTTAGGTTGGGCGGACCCACCTATGGTTTTGTGCATGATTTTCACACATGTTTTTGGACGTGATGGTTTTCGGTCCATGGTATTGGATGCGATCGTTTTTGGTCCATGGTATTGGATGCTTAAGCATGTGTAAATATGTATTATAACATTGAAAGGAACATAATGAAAAATCAAGCTGGTAGTCCCGGTTTTGGGATCCGGGGAAAAATCTCTGTGTATATGCATTTTATGTGTTATGATCTCGCACTGTTTATTTTCTGTGTTTTAGAATTCATATGCAGGTAATTTCTGTACGGGGTTAAAACCTACAAAAATATCTTTGCAACTTGTCTCAATTCATGTGATATTTCTGTGTTTTGGGCTATGTTGTTTCATATTTTTGGCATTTTGGTTTTCTCGCAGGCAAGTGCATAACATATAATTATCTGAGAATCATCAAGAATATCTAATGCTCTCTTATAATATTTGCAATAACATTTATTAGCTCATGCATTCATTAACCATTCATCAACTAATCAAAACATGTCAAGATCCATAACTAGAACATGTTATGAAACCACACTTATAACCAGCATATAACCAGAATAATAGCTATGGTAGAATAACCATCAATTCCACATAATACTATGTACAAGTAATCATGAAATACAAGAGGAAAATAACTCTTATTAACATATGAAAAAACCAATCAAGACAACGACTTCCATGTACCACCTAACCATAGATTGAGATGAACCAAATATTTATTTCAGCCAATCACCCCCTTTCCATATTCCAAGCATGAATGTGGGGATCAAGACATAAGAAACCAATGCTCCCCAGAATTAAACCACCTCCACCCTCGGGATTTACCGTAATCCTACCAAAACTAGTCAAGGGATCACTAGGCCCAAAATAAGAATGCAAATAACCAAGGCTTCCTGGAGATTAAACCACCTACACCCTTAGGCTTTACCGTAATCTCGCTAAAACTAGTCAAGGGATTACTAGGCCCAAAATAAGCTTGGATGCCTCAAAATTTCTTCTCTAAAGCCTTGAGGATTAATTCTTTCGTCTCCACCCTCAGGCTTTACCACAATCCCACCAAAATCGGTCAAAGTATTCTTAGGCCCTTGGGAATTTTCCTGAAATCACCTCAACTAGTTCTAAACCATCTCACAATCCAAAGCTCAACCAAATGAAATAACTCCATCACACCATGGCTATCCACAAATGGCAAGGCAAAGCTGAAACCACTGTCACACCTAGAAAAACCCATGCCCATGATAATAAGAGAACCAAATACATAAATGCATGTACCATGCATACACAAACCAGATAGAAAATCACACATGCAACCTGTTACCTGCAAGTATTCCTACTGAAGCTGCTTGATCCAACTTTTCCTTGCTTGTCCCTTACTTTCCTTGTCCTTTGTTTGCCTTCCTTTTTCTAATGCAAGAGTGTTCCAAGAATGCTTTAAGTGTGCAATGGTAAGAGAATAGAGAGAGATCCAAAATTGAATTGACCAAAAGCTACAAACTGATCCTCATAAGCCTTTTTATTATTGAGGCCTCTATTTTCTTCAATTTCCTCTAATCTTCATTCAATTTTCTTCTCATGCAAACTTGTGACCTTTCAACTCCCTTTTCTCCTATTTTTCTTTTTTTTTCATAAATAAAATACCAATTAATGCCTCTTTTCCTTTTCAAAGTCTTTGCCAATGCCTTTTCTAATTTCCTTAGCCATAATAAACCAAATGAACACACACTAGGATGTTGTACCCAACATTTAGCTTGGAATACGTGTCCCATAACCTTGGTACTATTTTTGGCTTTATTAACTTTATTACATGAACTTTTAACCTGGGGTTGTTACAAAGAAGTCCGGAGAGATACATTTGAGTGTTGATTTTCACAATTTGAATCATGCCTCGGACAAATATAATTACCCAATTCTTCCAATGGAACAAATCTTGCAAACAATATTGAGGTCTAAATTTTTTTCGTTGTTGAACAATTTCTCAGGGTGCAAGCAAGTTTTGGTGGCAGAACTCGATAACACAAAACTATGTTTAGAACCAAGTGGGGTACATTTTCCTTCAAAAGGATACCTTTTGGACTTGTTAACGCAGATGCTACCTTTTAATGTGCTATGGACATCACATTTTGTTGTTTAATTGGATAAGGCATTGTGGTTTACTTAGGTGATGTGACAACGTTTTCGAGGAAAATATTTGATCACTTACATCATCTAAAGATAATTTTTTAACGATGTTGCAAATATGGGATCTCTTAATCCTAAGAAGATCATTTTCGTAGTGTCTGAGGGAAATCTATTAGGCCATATCATTGCAAAGAGTGAGATTAAAGTGGACCCTGAACAGGTCAAAACTATCACTCAGATTCCCTTCCCAATGAACAAAAAAACTATGTAGTCCTTCTTAGGGAAGATTAATTTCCTCCACAAGTTCTGTAGAGCCTTATGAATGCTTCATCTTGACACTCTTCTTTATCCATTTTCCTTCTCCTTAACCATTATTTTTGAATTGATAGGCATCAAATTGTAGGTTATTGATATATGTAAGGTACAAATTATCTTATTTTTCATATTTCAAAAATTTTCCTTATTATTAAGTTAAATTTTGCATTGGCTACCAGATTTGTGCAATTCTGTAGCTAACATTCGTTTCTGTAGCCAATACCATTGTTGAACAGGGTCCAAGGTGCCATTCAAGGAAATAAAGATATAGGCAGAAAGAGGTTGATCACCTCAATGATCTCCTCCTATTTATCTGCACCAAATCATTAGAAGGAACCTTGAATCATGGGGTCAAAGGCAAAAGTCATCATGTAGCTGGAGCAAGTGAGCGAGAGTCCCAGATGAAAACACCTGACGATTTGCTTTGACGAATAGCAAATTGTGAGCAAATTGCTTTATGTTAGAAGCTAAAATTAGGAATCTCAATTTGATAGTTTGAATTAGAACTTTGTTAGCCGAAAGTAGGCATGAAAGCATTAAACATTTAGTGAATGAATTTTATAAATACTGTAAGGAAGGACAAAATAGTGGATGATGGTGCATGGATATTTTGTGATTGTAAGCATTTTGAAACTCCATGTTTTTGTTTAATGGAAGCACCTTTGAAGATTTGATGTGTAGTTAACTATTCGTTGAAGCTTGAGACTCCTTGTTTGTGGAGGGCCCTTACAAACAATGAGGGTTTTTGACTTGTAGATTTTCTTTTTGTTATTATTTTCTATAGCATTTTCACGTATGTTCATTATCTTATTATGGTAGCTTTGCAACTCTCCTTTATAGTTTTTGAAGCTAATTTGAATCATCAAAATATGAGTTATTTCCTTGTGATTTCTTTGGAAATTCATTAAAAATAATTTTAACTTCATAGCATAAGATGTTTCTCTCTATAGATTTGGGTATATAGATTTCTTTCAACTGTATGTTTAGAGCATTTTTATTTAAAAGTTTTCTTAGTTTAATTTCAAAAGAAGAGTGGTTTGTGTGTAGTTATTTTCTTGAACTTTCAATTTTGAAGTAAGTGTGAGTTAATATAGTTTTCAATCTGCAAGTGTGAGTTAATATAGTTTTCATTCTACAAGTGTGAGTTAGTATAGTTTTTATTCTGCAAGTGTGAGTTAATATAGTTTTCATTATGCAAGTGTGAGTTTATTTTTGCAAGTGTGAGTTCTTTATGGTTTAATTTTTCAAGTAAGAAATATAGCTTTAAATTCACAATCATTTTATTTTCACTAGATAGTAATGTTAATTTCATTTTGAAATAGGAATACAATCCAGAATCCTTTGGATTTCCTATCCTCAATGAAGACACAACTGTGACAATGAAAAATGTCTCACCCTTTATCCTTCCAAACTTTCATGGACTGAGTGAAGATCCTGAAACATTTCTCTTTGAATTTGAAGTCTTGTGTAGATCATATGATTATTTGCATGATGCTCAAAAGCTGAAATTATTCCCTGCAGCCCTTAAACATGCAGCATTAAAATGGTTTATGAGTTTAGGAATAAACTCCATAAGAACATGGGAACAAATGAAAACTACATTCTTAGAGAAATATAAGGACTATTGTATGCCACATAATATTAAGGATGAAGTTTTAAAAATGGTACAAAAAGAAGATGAAAATCTTGAAGACTTCGTTGAAAGATTTGCTTATAATGTTAAAAGGGAAAAAATGAATAACCTAGATGAGGAAACTTTGAAAACTCTCTTATTTAAATCCATTAGATATGAGTGGATTGAGCTTCTCAATCTAATGGGTAAGGGAGACATTTCTTATTTGTCACTAGGATAAATTTGTGAGTTATGCATACACATTTCAAGAGGCAAAGCAAGAACTGGGAAAAATCCAAAAAATCCTCTTTAATCAAGGATTAATAAATCTACAGTTGGGACAGTAAGTAGAGAAGAATTGGGAAATCTTCTTGATAATTTTTAAACATATATTTTAGGGACTCTTAGTGAACAAATTGACACCCTTAAAATACAAAACAAGAAAAAGCTGGAAATGTTGCATTGCCCATTTTTTTCCCTAAGTGCTGAAAGAAACATGCCTTGAGAGAATGTCCTCTTGATTTAAAGAGTGTAGAAACTTGTGTTATATGTGCGGAAAATCATGATACAAAATAATGTCCCTCAATACCAAGTCTTAAAGCTGTCTATAAAGAAGGAGTACCAAATTAGGTAGATCCTCTTTGTTTTATTGCTAAAATACCTTGGCAGAATCCACCACCAAATATAGCTCAAGGCTTTAACACTCAACCATTTTCACAATCATCACAAAGAAATTTGATTGCCCCATTGCCTTAGTGATCTTGGCCATGACCTTGGTCACAAGGATGGAAAAATGCTTGTGGAAAATATCCTCAATATCCTCAATTTCCACAATTTCAACAATCATATCCTACTTTCCTCCGCAATATTATCCTCAATCCTTTCAATAAACTCAACCTCACAATTTGAATCCATAACTTTCATTACCATTTCCTCAAAG
Organism: Pinus taeda; assembly: GCA_000404065.3. Classification (NCBI taxonomy): domain Eukaryota; kingdom Viridiplantae; phylum Streptophyta; class Pinopsida; order Pinales; family Pinaceae; genus Pinus; species Pinus taeda. The sequence goes on from APFE030202236.1 coordinate 138,918, forward strand.
ACCAAACCAATTGCACGCCCAACCACTCCCAAATCCGAACAATTATAAAAACTCACAACTTATTTACAATATGGAAGGACAAAATTTTTAAACTTACATGATAACTCCATTAGATCTAAACAATGTTCAACTTAGATATGGTAGAATATTAGAAAAAAAGTCACGATCAATTGTTATTTAAGAAAGTGAAAAAGAAAAGATCTTTGAAGAAGAGAAATCTCTTAATGAAAAACAAAAAACTGAAAAACAGGTTACTCCAACACATTCAAATAATTCAGCTCCTATTATGGAACAACCTGCAGTATCTGTTTCAAAACCACCTTTTCTTGAGAGATTAAAAATTGATGAAGTGGTAGAAAAAAAAAATTTATTGCCTGATTACGACATGTTAGATGAGTTGAAGAATGTTTTCATAAATATTATTTTTCTACAATCCATTAAGGAAATACTAATTTTCGCCAAGACAATTAGGGTATCGAGGATAAAAAACAAGGAAGAAAAATAAAAGAAATCAAAATAATCCAACTAGTCAGAAAAATTGCAGATATCATGATGAGTAAGACAACAATTCCTAAATATATTGATCCAGGAAGTCCCATTGTGAGAACACACGTCAATGGTGTGGAGATCCCAAATACATTGATTGATCTAGGAGCAAGTGTAAACATCGTGAGTAAACAAACTACAAATCAACTACAACTTTCTAATCTTTAGTATACACCTACATTGTTATAATTGGCAGATAGATTTGTAATCAAACCTAATGGTGTATTAGAGGATATACATGTATCCTTATATTCTTGGGAATGCCATGTCGATTTTATGATTTTAACACCCAAGAATAACTTAGGACATCCATTTATTCTAGGAAGACCGTGGCTAGCTACAACCGAGGCTTTTATAAGTTGTAGATTTGGTGATATGTTCATTTCTGATGGGAGATCAACAAATAAATTCACATTGTATCCACTTGCAAAAACAACAATAGAGGTTGAAAATGAAGAATGGATAGATGATGACATTGATATAAAACCAATCTTTGATACTTCATAAATAGATGAAGAAGATCAAATTTTGAATTTAATAGAAAATAATGAATCTTCATCATATTGTGAATCTAGTCAGAGTTTTAAAAAACAATACAATGTTGAATATTTATCATCTCATCAACTATCCTCGCATTCTGTGGAAAAATTTGGCAATTCTACAATTAAAATCTTTCAAGGAAAAACTTTGAATATCAACAATAATTTGGGAGAATTTAAAAAAAAAAGAATTAATAAAGATGTTACAAGAAAATTTCTTTTCCTATGCATGGGAATATATTGACATGAAGGGAATTGATCCTAATACTTGTATACATCATATCTAAATTGAAGAAAATGCCAAACCAATTCAACATCCTCAAAGGAGAATGAATCCAAATCTAAGGGAATTTTTTAAGGAGGAACTACAAAAATTGTTGAATGTCAATTTCATCTATCCAATATCAGATAATCAGTGGGCCTCACCCTTAGTAACTGTTCCTAAAAATAATGGAAAATAGGGAGTGTGTATTGACTATAGGGAATTGAAAAAATCTACTCTAAAAACCACTTTGCACTTCCTTTCATAGATCAAGTTTTAGATACATTGGCAGGAAATATATATTTTTCATTTGTAGATGTTTTAGTGGGTATAATAAAATTCAAGTAGCCCCAGAAGACCAAGATAAAGCTACCTTTACCTACCCATGGGGAACTTCTGCTTACATAGTACTTCCTTTTGGATTATGTAATGAACCTGCAACATTCCGAAGAGAAGTATTAGGCATTTTTTCTGATCTAATTCATGATTGTGTGGAAGTGTATATGGACAATTTTATAGTTTATGGAAATTATTTTGAAGAAGCTCTTAAAAATTTGGAAAACATTCTCATTAGATGTAAAGAGTCAAATCTCTCATTAAGCTATGAAAAATGTTTTCTGATGTTTACGGAGGGAATTATTTTAGGACACCATATTATAGAAAATGGAATTAGAGTGGACACATCTAAAGTGGAAGTTATTTGTAAATTATCAATTCCAACCTGTCAATGAGATGTTAGAATTTTTCTTGGTTTCAATGGTTATTATAGAAGATTCATAGAAAACTTTACAAAAATTTCATCTCCACTTTTCAAACTGCTCACAAAACACTGTGAATTCAATTGGAATTATGAATGCCAAAAGGCCTTTGTAACATTAAAAGAGAAAATCTATGAAGCACCCATTCTTAGAGGAACAAATTGGAAATTACCTTTTAACATTTCAACTGATGCTTCAGACACAACTTTAGGAGTTGTACTTGGACATAAGGATTTAACTCCTTATGCCATTTATAAAACAAAATACAGTTGTTGATTTTTTATCAAGGATTCAAAATGATAATAGTGACTTGCCTGTAGAAGATAATTTTCCTAATGAACACCTTTTTACAGTATCTACTAAATCTCCATGGTCTGCAGATATTGCTAACTATTTTGCTACAAGGAAATTACCATCATATTTGTCTTTGTTGAAAATAGCAACAAGAAATGATAAAAATAGAATCCAGAATATTCCGATTTTAATTTGTCCTTGAATTAAAATTCAAATTTAGTCTCACCAGCTGCTTGAAAATAATTAATTAATTCATTATGGATTAATCAGTTGGAGAAATTCAAGTTAGAAGTCTTTCTGAAGTCATGAAACAGTTATCCCTTAAATTAAGGAGATTATCCCTCAATTAAGGAGATAAGATTGAATTATATCTGAGTTGTAATTACCTAGCTCAGATTACCGAGTTAAGTCCAATTAAATTAGTTCCAAACTGTTTGAGGAACTAATTATGAGTTCAGTTAGTTAATGCATGCATGCATCCAACTAGTGTACTCCAGATAACTGAAGATTTTCTCATCAATAACTCATGCATGTCTATTCTGAGAAAGACCTAGTTGAGATTAAAGATAGGGATAGTGTATTATCAGTTGCATGTTTTCTCCTATAAAGGAAGCTCATGCATGGATAAGGAAGAAGGTTCCTTGAGGATTGTGTAGCTCTGGAGGGTGCAGGATTAGTGTGAGAGATCAGTCTTCCACTTGGTAACAGGAGGATCACCCAAGAGAAATTGCGCAAGGAAATAGGAGCTTGGAGGGTTGAGGAGAAGGCTTGTGAGAAGCTTTGATTGCCTGTAACCATCTATGAGGATTGTACTGAGAGCTAGCTAGCTGTGAGAGCTAAGGCTGTGTATAATTTTGATGTATTTCCACCTTGTATGATAATAAATATAGTGGGGTTTTTAGCTAAGGCTTTCCCCTGAGTATTTTCTGTGTTTGATGTGTATTGATTCTTCTTCTTATGGTTATATGTGTTTAGCTCTGATTCATCTCAATCGTTAAGCTTCCACAAGTTTGATAGTAGAAGTAGATTATAGTATTTTGCTTTGGTATATTGCATTATCGAGTTAATCTACAATCAGATTTTCTACATAGATCTTAGAGGTAGATTTGTAGAGAATTTGTAGGAAATTCTACATGGTATCAGAGCTAGCTGATCTATAGAGAAATTTCTACATGTTATTGGAGCTAAGTTTATCAGAGTTGTGAACAGTATACTGAGAAGAGAATTCGAAGTTTGAAGTTCAGGGTTGCAGGTGCAAGTCAAATTCATATCATACTTCAAGGTTGGTAAATGATGTTCAATGGTTCTTCTCATGGAGGGAAGAAAGGTGACAAGTCTAAAGTGGGATGCTTTAATTGTCACGAGATGTGACATTTTGCGACTAATTGAACATCGAAGAAGTCCAAGAAGGGATCCTCAGAAGGATCAGAAGGTGAGGCATTAGCCTTTCAGTTCGAAATGGAATTTACCCTCATCGCATGCATGGTGTCATTGATGATGGGTTGTGTTGGGTATCTTGACAGTGGAGCTTCATTCCACATGACCAGTGATAAAATTTTATTTAGTACCTTGGAGGAGAAAGACTTCAAGATGTGCATAGAGATGGGTGACGATGAAAGGTTTAGTGTTTCAGGAGTGGGCACTGTTGCTTTTTAGAGGGAGCATGGAGCTTCTATCACCCTTACCATTATGAAGTATGTGCCTGGACTAAAGAAGAACTTTTTATCCATCGCGATGTTGGAGAACAAAGGCTACGATGTTGTTTTTAGTAAGGGAAAGGTTTTCCTTAGACATATCACCACGAGACAGGTGAAACAGATCGGTTCACGAGTTAAGAATCTGTATGCTCTTGAGGTTCAAGATGCATGCAAAGCCTTAAGGAGTAAGGCAAATGTTAGAGACTTGGTTATTGAGAGGGAGAGTAAATTGCCTCTCAACATGCAACCCCAAAAGAAATCTCAGACAATTGTGGAGGAGCCACAATTGGAGAATTGGGCAGAGGGATCACATGCAGCCACACCTCTAGCTGTGAGGTGGGGCGATGTGAAGTGATAGTCTCAAGAAGGCTGAAATTTGGCAGGGTCCATTGAGAGGTTTTATCTCATGGTTCATACCTTGCTACGGGAGCCCAAAGTATAGAGTAGCAGGAGGAATCGGTGGGATTGTTGTAGTCAAAGATCAAAGTGACAGAGGCTAGAGAAGTCAGATATTGAAGAGTGCAAAGAAGGATTGATAACAGTGTAGAAAGGCTGAGTCAGCAAAAGCGCAAAGTTTTCACTTGACAGAGGAAATAACAGTGAGAGAATTTGATGATAGAGGCATCATACTGATTCAGGTTGGATGTTTTTTTTTTTTTTGTTTCTGGAGTTGCGGGAGCAACAACACTAGAGAGAAGTGTTGCATGCATAACATTCCAAACATTCACAATCAGGATCGAGTTGAATTCCTTTCCTGTTGAGAGGGAGTGTTGCAAATAACAACAGGAAATGATAAAAATAGAATCCAGAATATTCCAATTTTAATTTGTCCTTGAATTAAAATTGTGAATTAAAATTCAAATTTAGTCTCACCAGATGCTTGAAAATAATTAATTAATTCATTATGGATTAATTAGTTGGAGAAATTCAAGTTAGAAGTCTTTATGAAGTCATGCAATAGTTATCCCTTAAATTAAGGAGATTATCCCTTAATTAAGGAGATAAGATTGAGTTATATTTGAGTTGTAATTAGTTAGCTCAGTTTACTAAGTTAAGTCCAATTAAATTAGTTCCAAACTATTTGAGGAACTAATTGTGAGTTCAGTTAGTTAATGCATGCACGAATCCAACTAGTGTACTCCAGATAACTGAAGATTCTCTCATCAATAACTCATGCATGTCTATTCTGAGAAAGACCCAGTTGATATTAAAGACAGGGACAATGTACTATCAGTTGTATGTTTTCTCCTATAAAGGAAATTCATGCATGAAGAAGGAAGAAGGTTCCTTGAGGATTGCGCAGTTCTGACAGGGTGTAGGATCGGTGTGAGAGATTGGTCTTCCATTTGGTAACAGAAGGATCACCCAAGAGAAACTACGTAAGGAAATAGGAGCTTGGAGGGTAGAGGACAAGGCTTGTGAGAAGCTTTGATTGCCTGTGAGCATCCAGGAGGATTGTACTGAGAGCTGGCTAGCTGTGAGAGCTAAGGCTTTGTATAATTTGGATGTATTTCCACCTTGTATGATAATAAAGATAGTGGGGTTTTTAGCTGAGGCTTTCCCTTGAGTATTTTTTGTGTTTCATGTGTATTGTTTCTTTTTCTTATGGTTATATGTGTTCAACTCTGATTTAGCTCGATCATTAAGCTTCCGCAAGTTTGATAGTAGAAGTAGATTATAGTATTTTTCTTTGGTATATTGCATTATCGAGTTAATCTATAGTCAAATTTTTCTACATAGATCTCAGAGGTAGATTTGCAGAGAATTTGTAAGAAATTCTACAGTCTCCTTGAGAAAAAGGGAAGGTAATTCAAATTAGTGCATCTTATTCATGGATAAATGAAGAATTGTATAAAAGAGGCCTAGATCTAATAATCCGAAGGTGTGTTAGAGAAGATGAAGTACCAGAGATATTGAAATCTTGTCATGATGAGCCATGTGGAGGAAACTTTGCAGCCAAAAGAAATTCCAACAAAGTCGTTCTCTTAGGATACTATTGGCCTTCCCTTTTTAAGGATGCCAAGGAGTATATCAAGAGATGTGATAGTTGTCAAAGGATGGGGAAACATGTTCCCTCTGATGAAATGCCTCTACAACCTCAGGTACTTATTGAGCCTTTTGAAAAATGGGCTCTGGATTTTGTTGGTCCAATCAATCCACCATCGAGAAAGAAAAGGTACATTCTTGATTTCACTGATTATGTTATAAAATGGGTAGAAGCTAAAGAACTTCCTTTTTCTACTAAAAATGATGTAGTTACATTTCCTTTCGAGGATATCTTTACTCGTTTTGGTGTCCCAAGGGAAATTGTAATAGATCAAGGTACTCAATTCACATCCAAGTTGGTACAGAAGATAATGGAGGAGTAGAAAATTAAACATAGAAAATAAACTCCATACCATCCACAAACAAATGGATAAGTGGAGTCCACCAATAAAGTAATTGAAGCGATTCTCACCAAAACTATGCATCTGCATAGAAGAGACTAGGCAGAAAATCATCTAGAAGCTTTATGGGAATACCGTACCACATGGCGAAACACTACAAGGCATACCACCTATGAACTTGTTTATGGGAAGCAAGTCTTGTTTCCTATTGAGTTTCAGGTCAAAACTTTCAAGACAATAGTTAAATTGGGTCTTGACCTTTCAGAAGCACAAAGACAAAAGATGGAGCAGTTAAATGAACTTGATGAAATAAGACAATTCACAATCCAAAGAACCAGTCTAGTTCAAAACAGAGATCCATATGGCATGAAAAATATATCAAAGAAATGAATTTCTGGCCAGGAGGTTGGGCATTAATTTTTGATTCAATTTTCAGAGATTTCCAAGGGAAATTTCAAACTCATTGGCTTGGGCCCTATGAGATTGAAACAGTCTTTGATAATGGTGTAGTTAGGATCATAATTATTGATGAAAAAAGAACCACTTTTCTTGTGAATGGTCATCGATTAAGAATGTATCATAAGCCATTGACAAAGGAGGAGTTTATCAAACATTTGCAAGACAACACTGATTTCCAGTTGGTTAAGAAGGATTTTCCTTCTCCTACAACTTGACTTATAAGTCTTT
>APFE030202236.1:146329-160512 GCA_000404065.3 Pinus taeda
AAATTTGTATAAACATGAAAACCAACATTTTTGGCATGTTTATACTTAAAATTTAGGGTGAAAACCAAGTAATTTTGGCATTCTAAATTTTCTTTCCCATTCCCATTCTATTTTTGTCACTCTTTTCTTTTCAGAAATAAAATAGCTACAGAATAACAAGAAATTTGCATCTTTCACATAATTCTGCAGCTGATGTTTAACAGGAACCACCAATTGGAGCAATTGAAGTAGTGATGAAATTCATTCTTGAAAGCATCTCAACACAATGAAGAAAGTAGCAAACAAAGGTGAGAAATATCAATGTAAGGGTATTCAAAGGTATGCAAACATTGAATTTAGTAATAAGGATAAAAAACATTAAGTATATGAATTTTATGATGATTGTACCACCGGTTAAAAACCATCATTGCCTAAGGTTGATAGATATTTTGGTCATATCACCATAACACTGCCATTTGTCTCCAATCATTTCACAACACTTCCAACTCAAATTCGAATTCATTGAAGAGATCACGGAAATCACCAACCAACATTCATTAAATACTCTAGAATGTTCACTTCAGTTATTCATCTCTCCTCCTCATTTTCTTTTATACCCTTGCCGAAATCTCTCATTCTGAAACCTTGGTCCATTTTCTGTCAAGAAGCAAGTCAGAGGCAAAAATTCCCAATCATGGGGGTCATTGTGAGGTTTGAACTGAATGGAAGAAATTTCATGGAAGGTTACCCACAAGTGAAAGAGATGCTGCAGAAAGCGTAGTGGCTACATTTTGTGGAGAAATTTGATGGTTTCAACAAGGAGGTGACCAAATCCTTTGCTAGAGCTTTTGATGGAGTAGAAGTTGAGATTGGAAATATTAAATTCGCTTTGACATAGTTCCCTTATAGTTGAAGCTACCAGCCTATCCAAAGGAGGAGAACGATGGTTTAAAAACAAAGGCATAGAAAATGAAGAATGGAAAATTTTCTTAAAGAATACAGGTATGGACATATCCATTTTTAAGAAAGGAATCCTAAACACTACACTTAAAATTAAATGGAGAAATGTATTACTAGTTATTCAAAAATTTATCTCTTGCGAAAGAAGGTTTGGCTACATGTTCTTTTATCACATTTGCCTAATGATGCATTTTCTTGAAGGAAATGAGATCAATCTCCCATAATTTTTTTAATATCTTAAGAAAAATGCCAGGAAATATAGAGAAAAAGTTTCAATTTATAGAAACCACTATGTATCATCATGGCCTCATCAAAATTCTTATTGAATTCCACCTGAAGGGTTTAGGAGATGATTGGGAAAACTTATTACTTAGAAACCATTTTAAGGAAGAAGAATAAGACAATCCAGTAGTAGTAAAGGAAAAAGAGGGAGAAAAAGAGTATCTGAAAGGCCTATTCAAACATTCCCTCAATAGCAGTCCCAGGAACAATCAGAGGATGAAATTCCTATTGTAAAATTTTTAGGAAGCATAAAAAATAAAACTGTTAGAAGAAAGAAATTCAATAGAGAAGAAGAAAACACATCCAAGGAGATAGAGGAGGGTAAAAAAGAAAATAAGATAATTCAAATAAAAAACCCTCCTCCATAAAATGTGAGAAGAATCACAATTAATCAAGCACTAAAGGAATCATCTCTAAAGGTCATGGAATATGAGGAAACTAAGAAATGAAGGACTCCCTTACCTATTGTCATTTAACCCATTCAAAGTCTAGGCTGAGGAACACCAGAGATAGATCTAGTACAACAAGAGATATATGATTATATCGAATCTTTGGAAAAGAAAGCTGCAGTAAAGACATCTAGCTCAAAAATGCATGAAAAAGAATATCAGTCTAGTAGCCCATAAGAACCTCTAGTCATAAATATTTTAAAATAATAAATCTTTGAGATGGAGACGCTAAATAGACACATACAAAAGGAACACGAAGCCTTGAAGATGTAGAATGAAATCCAAAGAACCCAAAACGACAATATTCTCTTACATTTGAGCCTGTGGTATAAGAAAAATAAGAAGTTGAAACAAAATAATAAGGTCCTTAAAAGAAAAGTGATAAATATGAAATACGAAATTCTGATGAAGAAGCCAAGGATGGAAGTGGCAAGGAAAAAGGTGAAAAAGAAAAATTTAGATGTGTTAGCTCAAGTTTCAAAGGAGATGCAATAGTTGACAAGGGCACTAATTTTTGCACTTTTGCATGAGGACATGCAATGACCTCATGTGGGCGAATGTAGAGCCTCATGAACGCTTCATCTTGACACTCTTCTTTACTCATTTTCCTTCTCCTTGACCACTATTTTTGACTTGATAGGCATCAAATTAGAGGTTTTTGACATAGGTATGGTACTAATTATCCTATTTTTCATATTTCAAAAATTTTCCTTATTATTAAGTTAAATTTTGCATTGGCTACTAGATTCATGCAATTCTGCAGCTAACATTCATTTATGCAACCAATTCCATTGTTGAACAGGGTCCAAGGTCTCATTCAAGGAAACAAATATATGGGCAGAAAGAGGTTAATCCCCTCAATGATCTCCTGCTATTTATGTGCACCAAATCATTAGAAGAAAGCCCGAATTGCGTGGTCAAAGGCAAAAGTTAACATGTAGCTGGAGCAAGTGAGCAAAGTCTGAGATGAAAATGCCTCATGATTTTATTTTCCGAATAACAAATCATGAGTGAATCACTATCTGTTAGAAGCTAAAATTATGGATCTCAGTTTGATAGTTTGAATTAGAACTCTGCTAGCTGAAAGTAGGCATGAAAGTCTCAAAAATTTATTGAATGTATTTTATAAATACCATAAGGTAGGACAAAACAGGGGATGACGGTGCATTAATATTTTGTAATTGTAATAATTTTGAAACTGTGTTTTTATTTAATGGAAGCACCTTTGAAGACTTGATGCACAATTAACTGTTCGTTGAAGCTTGAGACCACCTGTCTGTGGAGGGCCCCTGCAAACAATGAGGGTTTTTAACTTGTATATTTTCTTGTTGTTATTATTTGCAGTAGCATTTTCACATATGTTCATTATCTTCTTATGGTATATTTACAACTCTCCTTTATTGTTTTTGAAGCTGATTTGCGTCATCAAAATGCCATTGATTTCTTTGGAATTTCATTAAAAAGCATTTTAACTTCATAGCATAAGATATTTCTCTCTATAGATTTGGGGATATAGATTTCTTTCAGCTTTATGTTTAGAGCATTTTTTTTTTAAGTTTTCTTCGTTTAATTTCAGAATAAGAGTGATTTGTGTTCATTTACTTTCTTGAACTTTCAATTTTGAAGCAAGTGTGACTTAATATAGTTTTCATTACGCAAGTGTGAGTTAATATAGTTTTCATTCTGAAAGTGTGAGTTAATATATTTTTTATTTTGCAAGTGTGAGTTAATATAGTTTTCATTAGGCAAGTGTGAGTTAATATAGTTTTTATTCTGTAAGTGTGAGTTAATATAGTTTTCATTCTGCAAGTGTGAGTTTATTTTTGCAAGTGCGAGTTCTTTATGGTATCATTTTTCAAGTAAGAAATATAGCTTTAAATTCACAATCATTTTATTTTCACTAGATAGCAATGTTAATTTCATTTTGAAATAGGAATACAAAACTTAAAGACACATTTCCAATAACTCAATCAATTAATAAATTCAACTTAATAAAAAGGCTTCTAGCATATATTGTGCACTTGCACTTCACAAGTTTACCAACTCCAGTCAATAATTTATGTAATCAATTTAAGACAATTAAGTTGACAAACAAGTTCATATCAGACTACACATAGATAGTGAAACCCTTACAAGATATGATAAATAAGGATGTGACCTATAATTAGGATAAAATGGAAAATAATTCCTTTTCCCATATTAAGCAAGTAATTGCAGAAGCTCCAACACTATAAAATCCAAACTTTGGCAAAGATTTAATGTTGTACACTTTCACTTCTAATACTTCTCTTGCTTCCATCCTTATGCAAAAGGATAATCAAGATAACGAACGACCTTTATCATTCATGTGCACTCGCTTGTAGGGACTTGAAATAAACTATATCATCCTTGATAAACAAGTGCATGCAGTGTACAAGGTGATGAAACACTTTAGGCCTTAACTTCTAAAAAATCATGTTATCGCCTTTGTGCCTCACCCAACTATTAGATCGTTGTTTGTGCAACGATATTTGGGTGAAAGAAGAGTAAATTGGATGACAAGCTTAGAAGAGTATGAAATTGAGTTTAAGCCAGTTCACACAATAAAGGGGCATGTTCTATGACAACTTGCAACAAAAATGACAAGTTTACTAGAAGACGACTCTTCTGGATGGGAGCAAGAAATTGAAATATATGGCATCGAAGAGGCTACCCTCACTAACAAATCCACCTCTTTGTATGCAGGTGTGCAACAATATCTTGAGCATGGTACCCTACTCTCATAGTTTTCAGTGAGACATAAGAGGGCTACTAGACTTAAATGTCTATCAAATTAGTTGGTAAACAAAATTCTTTTCATGAAGCACTGTAATTGGGTCCTACTCAGATTTCTAGAAGAATCTAATTTAGAAAGGGTATTGTGTGACCTCCATGATGGACCAGACAATGGGCATTTAACAGGTGACACTACTACACACAAAATTATGTGAGGCAGTTTCTATTGTCCCACACTTTTCAAGGATGCTCATTCTTATGCCCGCAAATGTTCAGTTTGTCAAAAATGCACTAGCTGAGATAAGAACTCAGATGCCCCATTGCAACTTATTGTTGTAGAATAAATTTTCCAACAATGGGGATTGAACGTTATTAGTGAAATTTTTTCATTGTTACATATTACTTTATGTGGTGGATAGAAGTGGTTCCTCTTAAACAAGTGAATGATTAGGAAATCATCAATACAAAATATAATCACTAGGTTCAACGTTCCGACATCACTTGGTATTTATAATGAAAATTATTTCTCATCGCTTAAACTCTATTAATTTTCATTAGAAAATGACATTGTATTGAAACTTTCATCTAACTATCATCCACATGGTAATGATCTTGTTGAGTCAACAAATACAAATCTCATCCATAAGAAAACCATGTACTATAAACAAAGGAAGTGGCACAATGATTTGGTGAATGCTCCATGGGTTGACTGTGTTACGCCTCAACCTTCTAAGAAAACCTCCCCTTATATTTTGGTATATTGAAAAGAAGTCATCCTACCTCCAAACACCTATCTCCCAACCCTTCAAATATCTTAAGAGTAGCAGGTTAATCCTTGTCTTATGGTTCAGAGTAGGATAGATACTCTTTTGGAGTTATAGGAAGAAAGGATGAAAGAAAAAGAAAATTTTGTCATTCATCAGAGTTGTATCAAGCGATGGTTTGATAAGAAGTCCACGGGGAAAAGAGAATTCATTGTGGGAGACTTAGTACTGAAGTGGGATAAAGCCCACGAAGTGAAAGGGAAGCACATTAAATTCTAGTCTATTGAAATATGTAACTAGGTTTGGTATTCATAATGAAATATGTAATAATGATTTTATGTATTTGATGAAAAGAGAAAAATAAATTTAATATTGTTGTTCTTGAGGAATGTGTTTCATGCTTAAGGGAAATTTATTTTCAGGTCAACCACCCATTGATTTCTTTTAGGTCTTGTCAAGTCAATTGAGTCATTTTCATGTATTAAAGACCCATTTGAGCATGTTACATATTGTAAATAAAATTTATTTGAGTAAAAGTAGAGTCAATAGACCTTCAAAGGCCTTGTCATGAGCTAGCAATCAAGTTGGCCTTCGAAAGAGAAATTCAACATATCTAGAAGGACATGTCAGCCTATTAAGGGACTCTAGGAAGCCTATATAAAGGAGGATTCAACCTCATTCAAGGAGGCATTCATTCAAGCATCAAGAAATTCGTTCAAGCAATGAAATGAAGCCTAATACCTAGTGAAGAAAAGGAGAGATAAAGGAAGGAAGAGAGAAGCACTTTTGGGTCTATTTTTTGGGCTATATTCCCCCACATGTGTGAAGTATTAGGGCATCCTCCTACAATAAAAAAGTATTGAATTTCATTCATCGTCAAGGGTCAAGTTTTGGACCAAGAAAGGTCTCCTTTGAAAGCTAAAGTAACAAAGAAGAGAAGACAGGTCAAGAAAAGGATAAAGGAGACAAATTTGTAAATCTTCTAGCCACACATGTGATCTAAGGTTACTACAAAAAATGCAGAAATTGAAATCCTACTGCAACAAGCCGAACTTTTGAAGAAGGGACAAAATTTGAGGTTGTGAAGTGAAGCAAATTTGACCAACGATGACTTGAAGGAAGGGAAACACATCAAGGAGTGGACTTTACTTGGTATTAGAGGGTTCTTAGTCAAGGTTCATAGGTCTTGGAATTCTTCAATTGAATTTCTATAAGAAGAGAAGAATTCTTATGGGTTTTCCCCTCAGAATGAGAGGTTTTAGCCCTGGATGATAGCCCACATCTTGTATTCTCTTTTCTCAATGTTCTTTATGGTTTGGTAGTTGTTTTCTGATAAGAACCCTAAATATAATCAAGAGAAATAATAATCTAATTAAGTTAAGTAAAAAGGCATCACAAAGGGTTATCATCAATAATATAAAACACCTTATATAGCTACCCTAGATTTTTCAACACAATCCTTGTGGATTGGACCAATTATTTTTCATGAAAATCTTGGCCACCACACTTATCATATCCAATATTTGGATGGGAAGATAGAATCTCTTCCTGTCAAAGTGAAAGCTTTGAAACAATAATTTCAATAGCATTCTAGGGTTGTACCATGCCCCATGTATATATTCTTTCATATTTGTTTATTTGTTTGTCATCTTCAATCTTTTCCCATTGTCTATTATTTCTTGTGAATAATCCTTGTATGTAAGTGTTTTGTTGGTTCCAATGTGTGTGGTAAAAATAGAAAATGACGTTGTGACACTACAACATTTGGCTAACCATTAGTCCTTCTTCTTCGTCTTGGTCCATACCTCTTCAGTTGATGATGTTTTGAGAAAAAATATGATCCTTGGATAAGGAGAGCTTTGTGTAGAACCATGATACCCATACCTATTCTGGGAAACTCATTTCTATGCTCAGTTCTTTGTTTCAGTGTTTTGCACACTAATCCAATCAAGTAGAGAAGGAAAAAGGGAAAATATTAATGAGCATGTTAATATCATAGGTATATATATATGCTTCTCTTAAGGAATAACCCTTTTTCCTCTGAATAAGTCAGGATCCCTCTTCCACCCCATGAACTAAATAAGTTCCTTTTCACATTGATATAAATAAAAATACAAAAATAAATAAAGGGTGAAAGAAGAGAAAGGATTCTTGCGTAGAGAGGTGAATCAAGCAACTTTGCCAAGTTATTGGCTAGGCTTACTAGCAAGGAAGAAATGCTTGTGTTTTTTTAGTGACTTTGTTGGGGTGTGTCGAGGCTTGTTGGCAGAAAAGCAACACCAGAGATACAAATTAAGACTCTAAATATCTTAAGGTCACAAATATATTACACTTCTCCTAAATCGAAACAATTGTGATATGGTTATCTTTATGAATGTTTTCAACCGAAAAAAGAATGAAGGGGACTATATCTATAACATGGTTAAGTGGGAAAGCTAGAGTAATCCATACGATGAATTAGTACTCTCTGAAGAGCTAGACCCTACACAAAATATTAGACCAAGACAGAGAAGTTGGATTTCTAGTAGGGTGTTGCCACGTGTTGTTGCTGTTAAAACACCATTCAAAATTTTCCTTGCATTCAAATTTTGGAGCCTACTTTGACCTTGCATGATTTCATTTCTGGTAATAAGAGTCATTCAACGTATATTCACTAATTGTTATATTCCCTTTTGGAAGAAAACTCAAGTGTCGTCTTTTGGCTTGGAAAGTGTAACACATTGCAAAAGCAGTGTTCTAGTCTATTTCAAGGGGAAATTTTGGTTTCGATAGGTCCTATTTATCATATAGACATGTATTATACCCATTTCCAAAGTTTCATGCCCTGTCACACAAGTGTCGATATTATCATCGCAAAGTGTATCTTAAGTGTCGCACTTGGAGGAGTTTGTTGTATTCTTGTCGCATTGAGGGGATCATGTTGTTCTTGTGTACTAAGTGTTCAATGTTGTGTCATCAATTGTTTTGAGTGTGAGTGACCACTCATAATTTCAATCCTAGTTTCACTTCTACCTCACTGATCCCTCATTTAATCAAAATTTGGAAATTTCTTTATCGATCAACTTGACCTCACTCGACCTATTGGAACTACACACCACACAATGTCAACCCTCAAACTGATCCCTTTCCTCTTGGAACTGCGTAATGCACAGTTCTTGCCTCCAAGGACTACACATTGCACAGTCACAGTGCTCAACCCTAGCCCCTTGACCTCCACCACTGAGCAGTTCACCCTCATAGTCAACCTCCCTCTACGCATTACACAATGGAAAGCCTCAATTTGTCATCCTACCTCCTTGAGATGTGCACTTTCGCAATCCATAAACATTTCTCTCTCTCTCTCTCTCTCTAATCCAGGGTTATTGGGTTGGGTTTTATGAATGATTTGACATGTATATATATGTGTGTTGTAACATTGAAAGGAATATAATGAAAAATCAATCCGGTAGCCCGGTTTTGGGATCAGGGGAAAATATCTGTGTATATCTATTTTGTGTCTTATGCTCTTTCCATTGTTTATTTTCTATTTTTAGAATTTCTGTGAAGGTAATTTATGTATAGGTTTAAAAACTACATTTGGTATTAGAGTTGTTTCAGCCCCAAGGGGATGCCTTTACTGTTGAGGGGTTTTGCTTGGGCCTATGGTAGGCCCTGTTCAGTGGGATATCTGCGGGATTGATTCTTATGGTGAAAGAAGATGGCGAACAGTGGAAATATAGAGATCAAGAAATTTAATGGTCAGAGTTTTGCATTGTGGAAACTCAAGATGGAGCATCTGTTGGTGGATAAAGATTAGTGGATCATGGTAGATACTAGTACTAAACAAACAAAAATGTCAAATGAAGACTGGGGGAAGTTGGATCGGAAAGCAAAGATCATAATACGGCTGGGTATCTCAGATTCATTATTATTGAATGTATAAGGGGAAGCTACAACAAAGGATTTGTGGGAAAATTTAGGGACTTTGTACCAATCTAAGTCTCTGGTGAACAAATTGTTCCTATGGAAAAAAGTTGTATAAGTTGAGGATGAAGGATGGAGACTCGATGACAGAGCATCTGAACGCCTTTAATATTGTTGTAAACCAGTTGTTATTTGTTGATATTAAAATTTCAGATGAAGATGAGTGCATCAATTTGCTGTGTTCTCTACCAGATTCGTGGGATAATATGGTTTTTGCAATAGGTAGAAATATAACTACCTTGAAGTTTGATGAAATAGTCTCATCCTTGTTGTTAGAGGAGATGAGACAAAAAAATATGGAGGTCCAAAATGGAGATGCTTTTTCTGTATGAGGAAAATCCTAGAACAGAAACAAAAATAAGTCCTCGAGTGGGAGATCTAAATCTAGAGGGAGATCTAAATTTGCAGGAAAACCTGTAAGGTGTGTTGGAAATGCGGAAAGGAAGGGCACTTCAAAAAAGACTGTAGATCTAAAGCTCCTAAGAAAGGAAAGGGATCTAATGATGCTCCTTCTGCAGAGGCAAAAACAACCTCAGATGAAGGTGGGGATGTGTACTTGGGTTCTTCTCAAGTACACATGTAGATATTGAGGCATGGTTTATTAACTCAGGTGCATCCTTTCACCTCACTCCCCAAAGGGAGTGGTTTTGCGAGTATGGTAAATATGATGGTGGCGACGTATTATTAGGAGATGATAGGAAGTCTAAAATATTGGTTCATGGAAAATTCAAGCTGAAGTTGCAAGGTGGAAGGATTAGAACACTTCCGGGTGTTTTGCATATTTCTGCATTGACTAGAAATTTGATTTCTGCAAGCAAGATGGATGATGCTAGTGTAAAAATAGTGTTCGAGAAAAAGACATGGAAGATGGTTTGTAGAACATTGGTATTTATATGGGGAGTTCAGATTGGAACTCTGTACAAGCTTCTGGGTAGTACTGTTATTGATGGGTGCAACAGTTCTGTGGTTACTGAAAGTGGAGCAGAAAATCTAGCGGTCTTTGGAGAAAATACCATGCTATGGCATCAAAGGCTTGGCAATATTGGGGAGAAGGGCCTTCGAATACTTCATGGTAATGATGTGGTATAAGGGATGTCTAATTTACCTTTGGATTTTTATTTATGTGAGCATTGTGTAAACGGGAAGTAGAACTAGGTGAGTTTCCCCTATGGTGGTAAGAGGACAAACAAGATATTAGAGCTTGTGCACAGTGATGTGTTCGAACTTGTGTCATTCCATCAGTGGCTAAGTTTGTGTACTATGTATCTTTAATAGATTACTTCTCAAGGAATACATGGATATATTTCCTCAGGAAAAAATCCGAATTCTTTAAAAGGTTTAAAGAATTTAAGGCTTTGGTAGAAAACTAGGTAGAGAAGAAGATAAAGTTGTTGAGAACAGATAATGGTGGGGAGTTCTACAAGAAGGAATTTGAATATTTTTGTAAAAATTATGATATATCATGGAAGAATAATAATTCATACACATCGAAACAAAATGGAGTTGCAGAAAGAAGGAACAAGATGTTGATGGAAAAGGCAAGAAGCATGTTCTGTGATTCCGGGTTAGGACTTGAATTCTGGGGAAAGGCAGTGGTGACTGCATGTTACCTGGTTAATAGATCATCTTCATTAGCATTGGAGGATAAGTCTCAACATTAGGTATGGACTGGTAAGAAACCCTCTCCTTCACATCTAAGGGTATTTGGCTGTGATGCATATGTACATGTTCCAAAGGAGAAAAAAACCAAGTTGGATAGTAAATCTGAAAGGTGCATCTTTATTGAGTATAAGGATGGTTTAAAATGTTATAAGTCGTGGAACCCATAAACAAGGAAGGTTGTGTACATCCAATATGTAGTGATTATAGAGGTGAAATATGTTATTAAACGTGAATTCCTACCAAAGGAACTTGATAAGATAGAGTTTGAGCTAAAGGAGGAAGAATTAGACTCTATAATAGAACAAGAATTAGAAGATGAAGAGCCACAAACTCCAACTGTGAGAACATCAGTTCGAGAAAGAAGGCATCCATAAAGGTATAGTCCAACTACTTTCTATTTTGGGTATACCATCACACACTACCAAGCTTTGCATCAATATGTGACTGAAAAGCACCAAGTGGAGGTTGTCAAGTTGGTCTTTCCCCAAACTTCAGAATCATATTGTTTTGTCTCGTTAGGTTGTCTCTAGCCTATTTTGTCTTACATAGGTACATGGGGAAATGTAATATTATTTGTAAATATGTTGTAAGTGAAATTCTAAGTGTCATTAGTGGAATGTGAAAGGTCATCATGTTATGTAATGGGTTACTTCTAAAGATGTTGAAGAGTCATGAGGGTAGTCAAAGGGTCACAAAGGGGAATTTCAAGGGTCACCCCACGCTTTGTTATAAATAGACCTCATAACTCATAGAACAAGATTTTGGGAGCCAAGCCTTTGGGTAGGCTTAGGGTTAGAAAAATCTTGGGAGTATTATTAGGAGCCTTGGCTTCTCCATAGCATAGAGTGAGTATACTTCTTTGGAGGAGTAGGTGTTCTTGACTGTAATGTTCCACTATTGGGGCTAGTGGTCATCAATGGTGTATTTATGGATTGAACTATTGGAATGGATGATGGTTTGGATCAATTGAGATGGCTATTTCAACTCTATTTTCACTCAAGACATGCATGAACACCCTTAACTTTATAAGGCTTTATACCACTAATGCTCAGTAGTTTATAGATTCAATGGATAGATGGAGAATACTGACTGTACCAGTAGATGCATACATAAACACATATGAATGGCTAGCTACAGGAAGTAAATGAAACTTGCAAATCTAATTTATCAATGTAGAGATAAGATGACAATTATCTGGCATTAGACATGAAAGAAAACATGAATAACCTATTCAAGTGCAAGCTTAGAACATAAGATAAAATGGGAATTGAACATGTAACAACAAAGTAAGCTTATATTGCTAGAATGAAGATGAGAAGCTAGAGTAGCAGAGTATCCACAGTCTCCAAATGTTGAACCCTTGTTACTCTGAACTTTCAAATGTTTATAGGCCTTTTACAATGCTCTCTAGCCTTTTGAAGCTCAAGAGCTCTTAATCTATCCCCTCTGTCTTTTTAACTATTTTATTCCATGGAGATTTCTTTTTCTAATAGAATAGTAACCAAACTCTGGTAAATGTGTTGCGCTGTCAGGGAGCTCGCTTGTGCAAGCAATACTCCATGATCATTTTTTGTTTTGGCTGTGTTGCGCTATTGCCTTTCCCCTTCTGGCCTTCTGTCTCCTGGTCTCTGTCTCCCGGCCTCTATTATGTGATGGAATGGATCTGTGGGCCTTTTGAAATCCTTTCAAATGCTATCAATGACTGTTTTTTGTTTTACACAGAAAATTGCTACAACACTGTGAAATCCCGCCAAGCTCTGTTTATTTCGGACTTTAAAAGTCCTTAAACACTGTCTATTCCTCCATCGGGTCTGTTCCCAATCGTTGTCGCCTATCACAAATGGCTAGTTCCCAGTCTTCCCTTTGTATTTTGAAGTACATTAGAAACATTGGAAATACATTAAAAAATGGCTCATGACGGACTTCAAATTTTATATATTTCCCTTCGAGAAACCTTTTGGGTCCGGGTCTTATTGCATATCGAAAGTTGCTTTGGTCTTGCTCCAAAGTTCCCCTTTGTATTTTAGAAATACCTTCAAACTACGAAAATGCATTGAAAATGACTTTCCTGTGGATCTCAAAATATATGTAATAATGCCTATATAGCCCTCGGGTCCAGCTAATCACATCGCACATATACATGTGCATAGGCCCTACCCCATGGTGTTGCTCTGATGTGATATAATGATGTGATCTGATTACAATCGCATGTCACTCATGCCCCGAGCCATTTGCAAGTGCTCTTTGTAATCTCTGATAGCGATCTTGCGATGCGACGTGGACCATTGATTTGCACGTTTGATCAACGGTCCATGTTGCATCACCGATCGCCATCGCAAGTTCCATGTGATCTGTGTCTATACCCATCGGTTGCCTTCGCTGATTGTGACCCACCGATCAGATCTGGATCGTTGATCGGCCATATTTGACGGCAATTGTGCATTTCATTGTTTATGCCTACGATACTTGGTTTTTCACTTTTTTTTATGTGTTTTTGCCTCCTGATAGTGCTTTTCCACCATTCTAAGGGTTCTTCTCCTACATTGGTTTTGATCTTTAGCATGGTTTTATTGGCTTTCAAAGACTTAAAGAGCACATTTGGATCCATTTCGGGCCACATGCCAACAAGGCTAATAGGAACCTTCACCGGTTTACTATCCTACATATTAAACCTATGTAGTATTGTCTCGACATACTTCTTTTGGTTTAACCAGAGCTTCCCCTTTTCCTAATCTCTTTTAATTTCCATGCCCAAAATATAGTTTGCAGCACCAAGATCTTTCATGTCAAATTTGGAGGACAATTGGGTCTTCAAATCCTGGATAATTTCTTTGTCATTTCCAACCCACAACATATCATCCACATACAAGACCAGATAAATAACACGGTGACCAATTATTTTAAAATACACACAGTGATCCGCTTTGCTTCTGGTGAAGCCAAGTCCCCATATAAATGTATCAAATTTCTGATACGACATCATTGGTGACTATTTTAATCCATACAAAGGCTTCTTTAACTTGCATACCAACTCTCTCTTACCCTTCACCACAAAGCATTTAGGTTGCTTCATGTAGATCTCCTCTTCCAGATCCCTGTGAAGACATGTTGTCTTCACATCCATCCGTTCTCGGCACGTGGGAATAACCTTTTGCTACCAATCGAGCTTTGTATTTCTCCAAGTTCCCTTCTGAATTTGTCTTCTTCTTGAACACTCATTTGCTGCCAATGGGTTTCCTTCTAGTCATCAACTCCACCAAATCCCAAGCCTCATTTTTGTGCAAAGATGCCATTTCGTCAACCATGGCCTCTTTCCAGAGTTTTCCATCCTCTGAATCTACTGCTTCCTTCACAGTTCTGGGATCATCAT
>APFE030202236.1:160606-178088 GCA_000404065.3 Pinus taeda
CCTCTTACCACCAGAGGGGAAACTCACCCGATTCTGCTTCCCATATACAGAATTTTCACAGAAATCAAAATCTAGAGAGCTATTACTCATACCTTCTACCATACCTTTACCATGAAGTATTCGAAGGCCCTTCTCTCCAATATGTCCAAGCCTTTGATGCCACAACATGGTCTTCTCTCCAGAGACCACTAGATTTTCTACTCCACTTTCAGGAACCACAGAATTGTTGCTCACATCAACAACAGTGCTACCTTGTAGCTTGTATATAGTTCCATTCCAAACTCCCCGCATCAATACCAGTGCTCCTCAAACCATCTTGCATGTATCCTTCTCGAACACTGTTATAACACCTGCATCATCCAGCTTGCTTACAAAAATTAGATTTTTGGCTAATGTAGGAATATGCAGAACACCCAGAAGTGTTCTAGCCCTTCCACCTTGCAACTTCAACTTGAATTTTCCACAACCAAGGATTCTAGCCATCCTATCATCCCCTAAGAAGACATCACCATCATTGTATTTATCATACTCGCAGAACCATTCTCTATGGGGAGTGAAGTGAAAGGATGCACCTGAGTCAATCAACCATGCCTCATGATCTACATGTGTACTTGAAGAAGCCAATTACACATCCCCACCTTCATCTGAGGTGGTTTTCGCCTCTGCAGAAGAAGCATCATCAGATCCCTTTCCTTTGTTAGGAGATTTAGATTTACAATCCCTTTTGTAGTGCCCTTCCTTTCTGCATTTCTTGGACACCACCTTTATAGGTTTTCCTGGAGATTTAGATTTCCCTCTAGATTTAGATCGCCCACTCGATGACTTGTTTTTCTTTCTGTTCTGGGACTGTCCTCGTACAGACAAGGCATCACCATTTTGGCTCTCCATATTTATCCGTCTCATCTCCTCCGTCAGCAAGGATGAGACTATTTCATCAAACTTCAAGGTAGTGGCATTGCTATCTATTGCAATAACTAGACTATCCCACGAATTTGGTAGAGAGAAAAACAAATTGATGCACTTATCTTCATCTGAAATTTTAATATCAACAAATAATAATTGACTTACCATAGTATTAAATGTGTTCAGATGCTCTGTCACTGAGTCTCCATCTTTCATCCTCATGTTATACAACTTTTTCTGTAGGAACAGTGTATTCACCAGAGACTTAGATTGGTACAAATTCCCTAACTTGTCCCACAAAGTCTTCATTGTAGCTTCCCCTGATACATTCAACAATACTGAATCTGAGACACATAATCATATTGTGCTCTTTGCCTTCTGATCCAACTTCTTCCATTCTTCATCGGACACTCCCGTTGGTTTAGTACCTGGATCTACTACGATCCACTGATCTTCATTCACCAACAGATCCTCCATCTTGAGTTTCCACAACTCAAAACTCTAACCATTAAATTTCTTGATCTCTATCTTTCCACTGCTCGCCATCTTCTCTCACCGCTAGAATCGATCTCACATATCTCCCACTGAACAAGGTCTAACACATGCCCGAGTGAAACCCCTTAGCAACAAAGGCATTCCCTTGAAGCAAAAAATAGCTCTGATACCAAATGTAGGTTTTAACCCCATATAGAAATTACCTACATAAAAATTATAAAACACCGGAAATAAACAATGAGAGAGCATAACACATAAAACACATATACACAGAGATTTTCCCTTGGATCCGAAAATTGGTACTACCAACTTGATTTTTCATTATGTTCCTTTCAATGTTACAATACATATTTATACATGCCGAAGCATCCAATACCATGGACGAAAAACCATCGTGTCCAAAACCATGGAGTGAAAACCATCACGTCCAAAACCATGGACCGAAAACCATAGGTAGGTCCTCCCAACCTAATATAGTGACCAAAAAAAAATTTCCTGGGGCGCTGCCCTGGACCCCATAAAGGGGAGCTACCCGCCCCCCTCAAACCCCCTATGACCCCCCTGTTGTGCAACCGGTGCAACAAAGGGGGGGTTGTACCCCCCCTTTAACCCCCCGGTTCACTACATAAGTTAGTTGTGGAAAGAATATAACACAACCCAACAATAAGGAGCACTAATGTGCTTGACATACGGGACATTGCCATCCAAGGAGGAAGAGGCAAGGAAGGACAGTTGGTTGACTGTGACTATCTTCCCTTGATGGGAAAACAAATCACGCAGAAAAGGGAGGAGGCTACAACATGCGTGGCATGGGTCCAGCTCCCTTCGAGTAGAATATTATAGTTAAGATTAGCGCCAACGATATCTACTTCGATGTGTACTATCTTTCCCTCCAAAGTAATGGCAAGGTTGGGAAGGACATCGAATGGTCACAAATTGCGTCCATTAAAAGCTTCCAAAGTGTTAGGGGGCTGGTTCAGAGTAGGAGAACCAATTGCCTTCCAACAAGAGACATACATGATGCAGGTAGAAGCACCTTCATCGATGATGGTCTTATGAATGGTTTTCTCATTTATGATTACTTGAATGAGAAAGGAAATCTGATGAGGTAAATGTGAAACATGGTTTTCCATGTCAAAACAAATGAGATTAGAGTCAGATGGATCAATACCCCCAATAACTGACAGTAACGATTTCCATTGAGTAGGACAACTTTGAGGGACCTCGAGAGTAGACATAGCTGATGGCGATTGAGACAAATGTTCAACAATGTTATAATGTTGAGTGCCTCGAGCATTAGGATTGTACAAGGACTTTTGTAGCAGACCTTGAGAAGGTGGTCAAATGGCGGAATTGGGATCAAGTCACTCTATATGGAGAGGACCGGAATTGGATGGGCCAATAGAAGAAGGGGTATCTTGTTTCTCTTTCCCTGCTATCAGGGTAGGAGTTTAATAATATTTTGACCTAGTAGCCACGTTAATCAGTGTACTCATCATGAACACTTGTGAACTTGTGGAAGCAGATGACTGAGGTTGGTCTACCATTTGGGTCTGTTGGGATGCAAAGGGCTCTTTCAAGACAATTGGGGTCCCTTTGAGAAAATGACTAACTTTGGATTGTTTGGGACAATCCTTAGTATAGTGATCCTCCTCACAAGTGAGGTGTGGATATTTAGGATTCCGTTTTGAAGCATCACCAACAGACAACTTAGGAGGACCCTGTTTCAGGGCATCAGATTTACCCTTGCCTTTGCCTTTCTTCTTACCTTTAGAGGATTTATCCACTGTGGTAGATTGGACAACGTGAACCTCCGAGGTTTTAACAGGGCCTGATGAATTGTGAGAGGAATCATTGGGAGTAGTGTTGGAGAACGACTTCCTTTTGGAAGAAGATTTTGCAGGGGTCTAAGACACTAAAACAATTACTCCATCAAGAGGAGGTGTAGCTGGAGACAAAGATGTCTTCAGATCAGATGATGGTCTTGGTGCATGGGGTAACACATCATATAACGTGTTGGATTGTGAATAGATGAGGTCTAGATACTAGGCATGTATGATGGTTTGCTCCTTAGTGACGCATCCACCCATAGCAATGCCCTCAATAATTTTGTTGACAAATGATTTGGTGAACCATTCGGTCAACAACTTATCAGCAATCTCAAACTTAATCAGGCAATGCCTACGTCTCCATTCATGGATGTGATCAAAGATGTGGGTCACAATGCATTTCTTGAGTGAAATTAGCAGATGGGTGCCAATTTCATTGTGAATTGGCAACTAGAAGTGTGTGAGAAAGGCCATGGTGAGAGTGTTAAAGTCATGATAAATATTTTGAGGTAGTTCGATATACCATTTTGCTGCAGCACCTGTAAGAGTTCATTGGAAAAGTCAAATACGAATGGAATCATTAACGTAGGAATTGGAGGAGCACCAGAGGTGATATTTCATCACGTGGGCTGGTGGATCCTCTTTTTATTTTCCTTCAAACTTTAGACAATCGCTCGAGATCTTGGATGGAACTAGAGGCCAGTATGGTGAATGAAGAATTGGGTCATGCATGAGTCTAGACACATCTAGAAATTCCAGTGTATCCAAGAATGAAAATTGGGTATTAAAAGGAATTTGAGGTCGATAAGGGGGCCCAATTGGTGGGATCCATCCCTACTAGTAAGGATTTTTTCCCCATAGTGGAGGATTTTGTCCATATGGGATTTGATTTTGCACCCACTGTAGGTTACCTTGCTCGTAGGGAGTATTTTGACCTTGAAAGCCTTGAAATTGTCTAGCCATAGGCTGTTAATAAGCAACATATGGGTTAAAGGGTTGATGATCCTGTTGGCCTTCGACATATGGATTTTGCACTTGATGTCCCTGAGCATAAGGTTTTTGAACTTGCTGCCCCTAGATGAAAGGGTTTTGGACCTATTGCCCTTGGATGTAAGGATTTTGCACTTTCTATCCTTGGACATAAGGATTTTGGACTTGTTGTCCTTCAACAAAAGGAGGTTGAACTTATTGCCCTTGGAGATAAGGATTTTGTGGTTGCTACTGCAGGACTTGAACTTAGCCTTTCCCTTGCAAGGGTTGACCCTATTGATATGAGTATAAGGGTTTCTTCTTCCTGGGTTGACCTTGTTACTGCAAGGGCTGACCTTACGGCTGTAAAGGCTTTCCCTGTGGTTATAGAGGTTGACCTTGTGAAGGCATAGGCTGGGAGGATTGTGGTGCATACTGCACTTGCAGCTACATGGTTTGCTACAATTATCGCGAGGGTTACCCTTGCGACATACTCTAGCCTTGTTATTGCATGGATGTCCCTTGCTACAACTAAGGTTGCCATTGCTGCTACAAAGGTACTTGAACAGTTCCCAAATGACACCTTGAAAGTCCCTGAACTGTATCTAGCCGTACCCACCAAGCGCGGTGGACGGACTAGGTCAGACATAAGGTCCAAGCTATGGGATGTAGGGTAGATTAACCATTGCTTGTGAACCATATGGAACATAAGGAGGTTGGTACTGAACCTGAACCATATTAGGCTACTAGTACTAGATGTTACTTGATCCAAATGGACCAACAGGGTTCGGTTGTTGGTACTAGACATTATTCGATCCAGCAGGACCAACAGGGTTTGGAATGACACCCGAAGAGGGCTGGTTCATTCCAACCATGTGAGCTTGTAAGCCACTCACATTGGTTGTACCACACATCATAGAAACATTCAGACTTTTCCCCATAGGTTGTGGTACTGCCTGTCCACTTACTAGAGGGATCGAAGAACTGACAGAGACATGAATCAAGACCATCAGTTGAACCGAATGGGTTACTTGGACCGACAAAACAAGATGATTTGGAAGGGTGGGTTGCACCAGGGCAGAAGTAATTGTAGAATGCACCATCGGTTGGGAGGTCAGGTTCTGAATGAACGAACTGGAGCTAGGCATAGCACTAGATGCCCAGATAGAGTTGTGACATAGTGATAAGGCAGTAGATGTGCCTGAAACCAATTGAGCTAACGTTACGTAATTACACGATAACTTAGGATGAGCACTAGTCAGAATGCTTCCCGTGTAAGGGAAACCTTTGGGAGGGAAAGAATACTCCTGCTTCTCAACTGTGCGTGGAGTGGAAACCTCTGAGTGATCCAAAGAGGAGATTGGGATTTCGCCTTTTGATTCCATGGGTGAAAACATGCGGCGACGAATGACCGAAGATGTCCGAGGGGACAATTCCAATGGAATACTCGGATGATTATACAGACTGTACGAACGCTAAGGTGATATCACAACATGATCAAACAAAGGATTCGAAGGATAAACAACCAGTCCAAGCTAACCTTCAGAAGTCAACAGACTCTCAGGAGTCTGCATAGGATTATCCGTAGATTCTGGGCCAATGTCAGAAAGTGACCCAATATCTGAGGGAGGGGGAGGACGAGATGAAAAAGGTTGAATAATCAGAACATTTCCAAGCTCAAAACCTTGGTCCTCAAGTGACTGCGACAATTTAGGAAAAGGCTCCTCAGAAAATCTTTCAGATAGAGGAGAGGAAGAGGAACTATGCGAACTAGTTGGTTTAGCCATGATGATTTTGTCTCAAATAACCAGAAGAGAGATTAATTCCAAGGTTTTAAAATGTATTTAAATATATAGTCATGATGTGGTCTAGAAAAAGAACAATAGGGATGTTATATGATGGTGGGCAACAATTTTTTAAGACGCAAAAACAAACTAGTGCTTTTTCATGTTTTAAGAGTTGAGAAAGAAGCAAAGGTGACTCTATCACTTTCGGTTTGAAACGAGCTCGAGAGGAGAAGCACTCAGGTGATATTTTATGTTTAGGGAGTAAAAAATATGAAAATGACTACTCAGGATGATCTAGGCAAAAAGGATTTCCAAGTACCGTGAACTGCAGAATACCTCCCAGTGAACCGAGAAGTATGGGTAGGAAATCTCCCTAAATGTTGTGTTCAGTGTATAATGTTTACAAGGTGACAGACTCAGCTTCCTATGGATAAAGAATTGAAACCTAGTGGGGTCTCCCTCTATACACGTAATGGTATGAAGATCACAAGTCCGTACTAGCGCTCTCTAGTGCCGAAGTGAATGACAACTACTAGGTTTAAAGATGCTGGAACACATCTCTAGCCTAGACCTTCTAAATGTGATTGTTAGGTTTCAAATGCACCTTAGGTTAATTGAATACATTTTAGAGTTTATCTTGAAATTATGTCTTAGTTTTCAGGCCTTACCAATGTGACTCGAAAAAAACCTATATGCAGCTAAATGAGACAAGACCCTTTCAATTCAATGAATTGTTTACACTAAGGAGAGTAGAAAAGCACACTAAAATGCAACAAAACAAGTAATCGAAAGAAAAATGACCTTTTCGCTATTTCATTTTTTGAAAACAAAATGATGAAAAAAATCTTTCCAATTCCTTTTTTTCCGATAGAAACACACTTCAAGTAGTCCTTTCACTAGTAAAGATAATTCATTTCTTTTCCAATGAAAATGACGATGCAACTCTAGTCTTCAATGATGCTAACTAATGTAACATATTTATTCGAAAAACTAGAATTATGTATTTTTCAATGAAATGAGAAAACTGAATGCTTCACAAACAATTCACACTTCAATGAAATATTTCCAATACAATCAATCACAAGCAAATGCAAAGCAAAAAAGAGAATTCCTTCCAAACTAATGATGCAAAGACTCAACCAAAAACAAGATGAGAAATGTGATCTATGCCTGAAAAGAGACGCTTAAACAACAAACGAAACTTTTCAAACTTGTTAAATGGAAATCAAATAAAAAAAAGACTAACAAATGAAATGCAAGGAGCAACTTGACTATTGACTTGACTCGCTGAGCACACAAACAGGTGAATGGATGATAACCTATAATCCCTAGGGTTATACACCATCCAAGAACTCAAGAAACCAAGTGAATAAAATTCAAATCGAACAAGCATATAAACCAAGCTAAAAGAGCTTTCCAGCCAGGGAGGACATAGCCAAAACAAACTGAGAGACAGAAATCAGAAGGGCAAGATACACTGGTTATCATCTAGGGGAAACCTTGATCTTCAACTACAGGAATCGACACAACTGCCTGACTGAAAACAAGTGCCAGAAGGGGGTCGATGCGACTAGTTTTGAGAAACTCGCTCTGATCGGCATGAATGTTAGAAAAATAAACCTGTTGACCAAGGATTCAAGGAAAAAAATTAAAAAAAACAAAGGCTAAAGCTATACTTGCCGTTGTAAATTTCAGGCTCAGAGAAGTAAACCAGGCAAAGCAGAGAACACTAAAGGGAAATGGTGATACTAGAAAAGTTCAAGAAAAACATAAAATGACAATCAATCAAACAAAAGGATTGGCTCCCCAGTATGGTCGCCAATTTGTGGTGTAGGTAAATTCTTAGTGCAAACACAAACAATTCCTTTAGCTCGAGAGAGCGAGTCTAGCCACAAACAAACAATCTATGGAAAATCTCCTTAAGCTAGAATCAATTAAGAGGGCCTACCTCTTAGAATGCTATTCCACTTGGTGATGATCTTGCTTCCTCACTCCAACTATCTTTCATTTCCTTCCTTCGAATACCTTAAATAAACAAACAAACAACAACAACAAACATGGTAGCATACAATATTGTAGTGAACCTACTTAATAGGTCAAGGAACATTAAGCCATAAATATGTAAAATAACACTTCATGTAGGAAATCAATCAATAGTTGTATTCATATAAATCAGGAAGAGATTACAACCAATGCCTTGACGTTGTTGGTCTCCTCTGATGTATTTGGGTTCCCACACTTCTACTAACATATCATAAATAACCCTAGTAATGGAAGTTTCAAGGCATTTTCCCTTTAGTCTCAAACCAAACCAAAACACCATTCTCCCTCAAACATACACTAGAAAGCTACAAGCTATAGATGTCTTGATGATCATTCAAACTCACTCTAAAACTAGTTTAGCTTGGGAAAAGAGAGGTTTATATAGCTTGGATGGATGGGAGATGGTTCCTCTCATCATGGGAGAAGGTCTTATCTCTTGAGTGTGTTCCATCCTAATAGGGGAAAGGAGCCCAAACTAACTTCTTTGGCTCCATCCAGCCCAACCATCTACCAGAATTTCATTACAAAGCTTCTAGAGCTGGAAGATTTGACTCCATATTTAAAAAACTTGCCAAAAGAGGATTGGTGTGACTGGAAAATGGCTCATTCACTCCGTACGACACTAGTGATAGTTTTAATCTCTGCAAATCAGTGCGAGGAGGAAACTGGTTAGTAGCGTTGGTCTTGTAAATTGGGGTAAAAGGAAGATTCTTTGGAAATGATGTAAAGGGGAATTATTTTGCTCATGAAGAGCGACATACTGTGATTTTCTTCATGACAGGAAAGCATGTATGGTTCACTATAGAGGTCCTCCAAGATCTTGGACAAGGAGTACAGGGAAAACGATAAAATGTTGTGTAACACTGGTTTAAAAAGTTATCAGTCCTTAGTAGATACTTTTTCTTTGTATTGGCCGTGTTTAACTACTTGTAGTTGATGCACAATCTTAAGGTGTTGTCCCTTTTCTTTACAAGTAACATTGGAGTTCCAAAGGGTGACACACTAGGTCTAATGTATCCTTTGTCTATCATTTCCTTTAATTGTAATTTTAGTTCCACTTGCTCTAATGTACTCATGCGATACAAATCTCTTAACATTGGTGTTTATCTTGGTAATAATTCAATTAAGAAATTAATTTCCCTTCTTGGTGGAAATCCTGGGATTTCCTCAAGGAACACATTACTGAACAAATTTCAAATTGGATTCTCTTCCATCCTACCTCTGTCAACTTTTGATTCACTAGTTACCTAGACATCACACAACCCACACCCATTTCTACTGCATCTCTTCATTTGTAGTGTTGATATTTTTTGAATTTTCACAAGATTTATCTTTCCTTGGAATGTCAATCTTACGCCTTCTTTGTTGAGTCATTCTATCAACTTTTTGTAGCAATCGATTTTGGTTTTGTGAGCCACTAACCAGTACATGCTAACTAACATGTCATGGAACAGGGATCAATCAAAATTGAAACAACTTAGTTATTGATCATACCTTCCATCTCGATTACTAATGCTTGGCGATTTCCCTACCTATTTTCTAACACAACATAAATTTGTGGCATGCTTTGTGCCACATCTCTCATTGTTTCCTTTCCCTGTACATTATACAACCTTATACCATTTCAATATCACTTAGGGAAGTCTCTCTACCTGTGGTTTTTCCCACAAGTCCAAAAACGATTAATCCTTCCTATGAGCCTATCAACTTCCCCTCCTACAGTTACAAAGGACCTATCTCTATTAGTAGTACTAGATTACTATTGAATTTCACGCTTGACAAGGGTGGTAAACTTCACATTTCTTTCTCTTGGTTGATGTCCAATATTTTTTTACCCTTTTCCTATAAAGTTGGGCTCACCTATTTCTTTCTAATACATTTAGGACTCGTTTCTATGCTTCGACTATTCATATCAATAATTCATCTTTCATATGATGTCCTCTAGTTTTTTTGTCTCATAAAGCTCTATTTTGTTATGTTGTAGTGGCTAGAACCACCCTCTAAAAAATTTCCTATGCCTCATTTTGGAGCCTCTGTTCTAAACCACAGTAGCTCATTTCACACTGATCCAAGTATGTGTGCTTCAAAAAATATTTCGTATTTTCATCTTGGCTTATGTTTTCTCACATAATTTTTTTTCTAACCCACAAGCCGATCTCTTGACTTGGTCTTTTGACATTTTCAAGCTTGCCTTAGAGAACTGTGTAATTCTTGAGGGCAACTGGCCTTGTGCTTGGGAATTGCGTAGTCCTGACTTCCACTGAGCCTTGAGTTCAGGAAATGTGTAGTACTGGATGGAATCCATCCTTGTGTTGGGAAATTACGTAGACATGAGAGGCATCCCAGAGCCACTCAGCCCAGAAATTGCGCAGAACCCATAGTGCTTAGAAATTGCTCTGTGCATGAGCGAAAGAGTTACCCAGTCCTTCCTAGAACTATATAGTCTTTCCGGGAAATGCATGGAAGTTTTTCTCGAAAAATAAAAAGAAAAAAAATTAAAAATCATCCCTACAAAATAGGGATTTATTTTTAGCAACCCAAGGGAGGCACTTGATTTATTTTGGAAACTGTCGCCTAGTGTTTCATTTTCCTTGATTTTTTTCATGCCTGTCATAAACCTTAACTTGACCAAATCTATTTAATAAAAAATGCTAGAGCTCATTTTCACATTTGATCATGGAGCTCTAGCATTCCCTAGGAGATCAAGGAACCTTCGGTGCGATCATCATCACTTTTACAAGTGAGTTTTACTTTTTTAGTCTTTTGCCACTTTTTTTCTCGCTTTTTGTTGTTTAGCTTGTGAAAGTATTGTTTCCCTTGTTTCTTTGAATGAATGCTAACGTATTAACTTGTTTTAACTTGCATAATTGTTGTTTCAAGTTTGATATTGTCTTTCCCAAGTGTCGCATGAGTTACCTTGCTTTTGCACCAACGGTCGTCGTTACTTCGACTCTCTTCACATTCTTCATTTTCCTTCAATTTGGTTGATTCTTACACTTGTTTCACATGAATTCATCAAGAATTAGTCAGATATACACTCAACATCACATTATCCTTCAGATCTGCTTGATTTTCACACTCCCTCTAGGTAGATCTGGGTCACCTTGCCCGGAACTCACACTTCACTGCATGCACTGTGCAATCTGGGAGCTCAAGGCCTCTACCTTGGCTTTTGGAATTGCGTAGAGGTTGCCCTGGTCTAGCTCCAACTATTCACTATGGAGTTCTAGGAGCCAACCTCCCATCTTGGCCACTAAGATTGCGCAATGTGCAATCTCTCTCGGACTTGGCCCAAGACTGAACTACACATTGTATAGTTCCAGTCATCAAGCTTCCTAACTGACTACTAGGATTGTGAAATGCACAGTTCCTATTTTCATCCAGTGACCTCTGTCAGCCTGACCTCTGTCAGCCAAAATTGAAAAATCCTTCTCATCTTGTGTCGAGATTTTTGTTTGATATTTTCTTGAAGTTGCTTTGGTTTTTAAGCTGACATTTGTTTTCCACGAGTGTCCTCTTTGTCACACAAGTACAAAAGTTGTTGAGAATATATCTAGAAGTTATAGTTAACATGGCATGCAAGAGAGTTTCATCAAAGGAAATCACCGAGAGAAGTATTGAGGAAGCAGTTGAGCAAATACTAGTCGATCTACCAGTTTATGTAGATACTCAGTTGTTCATTAAGAAGGGATCAACACTGACATGGAAAAAAATCATAGAAACTTTTGCAGAGGACTTCAACGAAGACATGGAGGACTGACAGGTTTATCTTAGTATCTAGTGGTTAGGATTATACAAGGTTTCATGTAGGTACCCTGCCTTCTTATGTGCAAAAATTATCTTCAAGATTGTCTCACACACAGACGAACAAACTATGACATTGAGCAGTGCCAGGGAGATAGAGATTGCCACCTTTAGGGTAGAGAACTTTCAGTATATGTATCGTTTACCCCAACTGGTGAAGCATATGGACTCATTTTTCTATGCACACTAAATATATCATCAAGCATTGGGTGAAAGTCTCATCAAAGTTTATATAGACACCTAATCACGTTTACAAGGAAAAGTTACTTAGGAAGGCTTGTCAATTCTTGATAATATTTTCTTGCATAGTATATGGTCAAGAGAACATAGAAACATTTCCTGAAGGTTGGGTAGTCGTACTGGACTAGTTGGTGAGCGATTGGAAGCCATTCAATTGGTCATATTTGTTGGCTCATCAGTTGAAGATCCATGTGACTAATGCTTAAAATCCGTCCAAGAATGAGCAAGCAATATTTTACATGTCTGCATATGTACCTGATGCAATTTGTGCCCAGCAGCAGTTCCCTAGTATGAGCTGGAAATGGGCACCAAAGGAGACCGTCGTCAATGTCTATTTCAAGTTGCTTTCTGACTACAACTATTGAGGAGTGATGGAAAATATAACTAACCATTTTATCATCCCATTATACAAGCTCATCTTTGAGCAGGATCCACCTTGCATATCTCGAGAAGCAATGGAGGCAATAATAAACATTTCATATTGGTATGCCTCACCAGGTGGCACATTCACTAAAGTGTTTGTTGGAGAGAAGCCTTTGCATGTTCTACCAAGGTATGTCACTAACAAGATGATCATGTAAGAGGTCT
This sequence comes from Pinus taeda, assembly GCA_000404065.3. NCBI lineage: Eukaryota > Viridiplantae > Streptophyta > Pinopsida > Pinales > Pinaceae > Pinus > Pinus taeda. The sequence goes on from APFE030202236.1 coordinate 173,265, forward strand.
CATATCACCTCTCCACAGGGTTTTCAGCATGACTGCGAAGGAAAAAGAAAGCACCATGGCCAGTTCTTCCTTTGTAGATCAGATTATACAAGATTAACAACTTGAAGGATGTAGATGTCAACACTAAGGAGATAGTGAGATTCATGTTCAAAACCAAAGACTTTAATCCATATGATCCCCATGGTATTTGCAAGGACCATTGTGTGAGGATGTATTTTCCATGGATCCATGAGACATTTCACTGACGAGAAGAGGACTCTTGGAGGTATTGCTATAATGCCTCCAGACTCAATGAGCCAATCAACTTAGAAGGAACTTGGAAAGCTGCTCTATAGACAACAAGAAGATAGGAAGAAACAACAACAACAACAATAGGCAGTAATCCAATCTAGGACAAGGGAAATAGGAATATTTATGAGAACCTAGAGATAGAGAAAAGATGCAAAATGAGGGAAGATCCTATCTTGGAGAAATGAGCTTTGGCAGTGGAAGCAAAGAGGGAGAAATGAATAAAGAGATAAAAATGAAGAAGATGAAGGAATAAAAGGAGTTGAGGAGGAGAGAAAGAGAAGAGAAGCAGAAGAAGGAAGAAGAACAAAGGGAAGCTGCACTGACAAAGCAAATAATTCCCATACAAGTTGATGAGTCGAAACAACCATTAGTTGAGGAAGATGGTGAACAGATACAAGACTGAGAGCTTGCTAAGCAAATTTACCAATTGATAGAAGTGGTGTACATGGAGTTGGAGCTGGAGCCACAGTATGAAGATATTGACCTTATGTTGAGATCACATAGGTCATCTCTTAGTCTCCACCACGTGTAGTGTCAGAACCAGCCTTGAATGAGCAAGGAGAATTTGTTCTCCTTGATTATGATCCGGTCATGGATGTGTATAACTTATCATTTGATGAGTTACATAAGAGGATTGTATAGGTTCAGAGGAATCACTTTCTGTATGATAACGCATCAAATGCATTCATCAAGGAAAGGGTGATAATGTCAAACACTGGGCAACATCCAACTACCCTTTTCGAAGCTAGCTTGGCCTTTGCAGGAGCAACAAGCTCAAATATTAAGTACTTGATGACCGACAATGAACAACTGGGAAAGAACTTGCAAACTTCCAAGCAAGAGGTACAACAACTTCGAGCATCATCGCAGAACAAACTTTCCGCAATGGGGGAGATGAGGAAAGCGATACTTACTAAAGTATCAACACTTGAGAGTATCATGCAGAAGCTTTATGACAGATTTGTCACCATGCATAAGGAAGTTTTCCATGTGCATGGCCTACAGTAGCAGAGCAAAGAATTTGTTCAAACTCTAAAGAACATACATGCTACCATCACCCATCTGCAAGAGTGGACAATACGGTACAAATTGGCCCCTCTTGACTTAGCAAAGAATATGAAGCCACAAGCAGAGATGGAGAAAGCAAAGGTCTGAATGTTGATCCAAAACTATGAGAAGCAGGCCCTATTCATTAGTAGCGTACATGACTCATATGCATGGTTTCACAACAGCTTGGATGTAATGATGATAACGCATAGGATCCTATCAATCGGTTCCCTCATTGATGCTAAACCCAAGAACCAAGTCTGGCTACAGATCGATGAGTACATGGAGCAACTAAGGTGAGAGGCCACTAGGGAAGACTTAGAGTTGAGTGCACATAACATGTAAAAGTGCATTGGTATCCCTATCATGATTAACACCATGCTACACATGCTTCAGAATGAGTTGGATACAGATTCCAAGGACATATACCCAGATGCCATGGAGGCAAGAATCTCTTTTAGAAAGATAACCCAGGGGAGTAATATTAAACCCAAGGAAAAAACCCTATGGATTAACATTATAAACCCTAGGTATATAAACCCTAAGATAAATACTATAAACCCTAAAATAAACATGGTTGACCATATTTTACCATGGATGATTTTCATTTTGAGACAATCTTGATCACAATGTGACATTTGACCATGGTTGATTTTCATGTAGAGACAATCTTTGTCACAATGTGACATTAGAAAATGTTTGGGCATGATAACCATGGTTATAAATCCAAGGGATTTATATTAAACCCTAGGATTGATATTATACATCCAAGATATTAATTATAAAACCCCAAGGTCTTATAAATCAACATAAATAATATTAAACCCAAGGGACTAATGTTATAAACCTAAGGTATATAAACCCTAAGATAGATATTATAAACCCAAGTGATTAATACTAAGAACCCAAGGGATTATAAACCCAAGGGAATAATATTAAACCCAAGGTATATAAACCCTTATATAAATATTATAAACCCTAAAATAAACATGCTTGACCATGGTTAAGCATGGTTTATTTTCATATTGACACAATCTTTGTCACAATGTGACATTGGACTATGGTTGAATATGATCGATTTTCATATTGATACAATCTTTATCATAATGTGATGGTGGACAATGGTTGACCATGGTAGATTTTCATATTGAGACAATCTTTGTCACAATGTCACTATGGTTATTGACCATAGTTCACCATGGTTGATTATCATAGTGAGACAATCTTTGTCACAATGTGTTGTTGGTACATGGTTGACCATGATTGAGTTTCATATTAAGACAATCCTTGTCACAATGTGATATTGGACCATGGTTGACCATGAGTGGTTTTAGTGGAAAGACAATGTTTGTCAGAATGCGACGTTGGACCATGGTTGTCCATGGTTGATTTTCATATTGAGTCAACATATGTCACAATGTGACAGCATGGTTGATCATGAATGACCCTGGTTCATGATGGTTGACAATGGTTGATTTTCATATTGAGACAATATTTGTGAGAATGTGACATAGGACCATCATTGACCATGATTATAAACCTAAGCAATTTATATCAAACACTAGGATTAATATTAAAAACCCTATGAATAATATTATACCCTAGGAATATGAACCCTTAGATTAATAAACACAAGATATTGATATTATAAACCCAAGGCAATGTGCTTGACCATGCTCGAACATGCACAACCATGTCACATTGGATAATGGTTGCACGTTGTTGACCATGATTATAAACCCAAGGGATTTATATTAAAACCTAGGATTAATATTAGAAACTTGATGAATAATATTACACCATAGGAATATCAACCCTTAGATTGATAAACCCAACAGATTGATATTATAAACCCAAGGGATTAATTCTAAAACCATAAGGTATTATAAACCCAAGGAAATAATATTAAACCCAAGGGATTAATATTATAAACTCAAGGTATTTAAACCATAAGATAAATATTATAAACCCAAGGGAATAATACTAAAGACACAAGGGATTATAAACCCAAGGGAATAATATTAAACCCAAGGGATAAATATTATAAATCCAAGGTATAAAAACCCTATGATAAATATTATAAACCCTAAAATAAACAAGGTTCACTATGGTCGATCATGATAAATTTTCATATTAGCATAATCTTTGTCACAATGTGATTTTGAACTCTGGTTGACCATGATTGATTTTCATATTCAGATAAACTTTGTCACAATGCGACATTGGAAAATGTTTGATTGTGGTTGATTTTCATATTGAGACAATCTTGTTAGAAAATTATATATTATAGAGCAATAGAACACATAAAATAATGCAGAAATATAAACACAAAAAACAAATAAAACAAGAGAGACACAGATATACACGGTTCACCTAGTTTGGGCTACATCCACAGAGAAACAACCAGTCCTTCTTTTATTATATTATCCAGCAAACTGAAGAGATACAACCTACAACAGATTCGTTGTAACACCCTCTTTGCTCTCAATATCCTCTCTTTTCTTCACTCAAAATACAGATATAATATAGATGCAATATAATTCCCTCATATATAGTGAGGGGTTTCCTTCTAGGGCAAAAAACCCTAAATTAAACATAACTTCTACCGTCAGATCATCCGCCTAATGAATGACCTTGATTTACTAGAAATTACTAGACTTTTACAAGGCAATTTTACATCTATTTTTAGCTTCGGGGGCATTGGCCCCCATACCCCCACGCCCCCCCACGTGGAGGGGTGTATAGTCTTCCTGGGGTATACATCTGGCTAAAACCTTTGAATACAAAAGATAATCAGGCTCCACATCCAACAATCTCCCACTTGGAGACTGATTATCGGAACTCCACCGCTGCTTCATTTGCTAGACAATGGATCCACTTTGGACCTGGTTGTTTCTCATCTTCTTCATCATACTTGAAGACCAATTGAAACTGAGCAGATTCTCAGTTTCTCCCTGGTTACAACTTTCATTAACATATTTGTAGGATTCTGGCTACTGTGTATCTTTTCCAACTTCAATTGTCCATCTTCCAATGCTGACCGTATGAAATGGTATTTGAGATGTATATGTTGGTCTTAGAATGAAATGTAGAGTTCCTTGCAAGATGTATGGCACTCTGGCTGTCACTGTATAACCTACCCAACTCCTGCTTCTTACACAATTCATCCAGAAACCTTTGTAACCAAATCATTTCTTTACTAGCCTCTACAGCAACAACATACTCTGCTTCTGTTGTTAAAAGTGAAATGACACTTTGGATTTTTGAAACCCAACTGACAGTTGTTCCACCTACAATAAATACATATCTTGTAGTGCTCCTCCTATTATCTCTTTCACCTGCCATATCTACATCAACATATCCCTGTAGAGCAATGTTTGAACCACCAAAGCATAATGCTTGATTTGTTGTACCTCTCAAATACCTGAGAATCCACTTCACCACCATCCAATGTTCTTTTCCTGGATTGTTCATGTACCTGCTTAC
>APFE030202236.1:178207-216176 GCA_000404065.3 Pinus taeda
TAACACAATGATCAGAAGTGAATCTAGTATAACCTTGTTTCAGACATAAACCTGTCAAATTTTAGATACACTTCCTTGGAGCCTATTTTAAGCCATACAAGCTCTTCTTCAACCGCACACTAGTTTCTCCTTCCCTTTTACTTCATATCCTTGTGGCTGCTGCATATATATCTCTTCCTCCAAATCCCCATGGAGAAAGGTTGTCTTTACATCTAACTACTCAAGATGTAAATTTTCAGCAGATACTAGACTTAGAATAGTTTTGATTGAAGTCATTTTCACAACAGGAGAAAATATATCATCAAATTCTATACCCTTTTTCTGTGCAAACCATTTCACCACAAGTCTAGCTTTATACATTTTTCTACCTCCATCTTCTTCCTTCAACTTTTAAACCCATTTATTCTGCAATGTTGTTTTACCTACAGGCAACCTAACTAAGTCCCAAGTTTGGTTATGTGCTAAGGAGTCCATCTCTTCTTTCATGGCTTGCTTCCACTTCTTCCTGGTTTCTACCTGCACTGCTTCTTCATAACATTGTGGTTCACGAGAATCAGTCAACAATACATAATATAATGAAGGAGAGTATCGTTCAGGGGGTCTACTTATCCTGGTAGATCTTCTAACACCACTTTCAGGTGTCTGATGTGCTTGTTGTTGTTGTGGTCGTTTTTCTAGCTATTGATCATTATGATTTTCAGGCACCATCACTTTTCCTGTGATATCGTCAAGCATTGTGTATTCTCTGTTTTCTTTTTCCTGTTTCTTTTTCTACAACTAAGTCTTATACAAGACCTTTTCATTGAATATTACATCTCTGCGCCTAATGATATTGTGATTTTCATAATCATATAAGCAATAACCAAAATCGTTAACACCATATCCAATAAAGGTACATTTCTTTGATTTTTCCTCAAGCTTTGTCCTATTTTCTTTGTTAATGTGGACAAAGGCTTCACAACCAAAAGTCTTTAAAAAGGGTAGTTTACATTTTTACCTGTCCATGCCTCCTCTGGAATACCACCATCCAAGGAACTTGAAGGCCCTTTGTTTATTAGATAAACAACATTATCTACAACATCTTCCCAAAATTGTAAAGGCAATCCTACATGCAATCTCATGCACCTTGCACGCTCCATGATTGTCTTGTTCATCCTTTCTGACATGCCATTTTCTTCTGGTGTTCCTAGAACTGTCTTCTCTCTACGAATTCCATTCTTTGAATAGTACCTACCAAACTCTTTGCTGCAATATTCACCTCCATTATCTGATCTGAGACACTTCAACCTTTTCCCTGTCTCATTTTCAACCAAAGCTTCCCTTTTCTTAAAAGTATCAAATACATAAGACTTATTTCGAATACAATAAGTCTAGGTTTTCTTGGTTGCATCATCAATAAAAGTAACATAATAACGAGACCCACCAAGAGATGATACCTGAGCAGGTCCCCATACATCTGTATGCATAAGCTCTAATTTTTTGCTCTTGTTTTCTTTCCCAACTCTAACGAATTTGACTCTCTTCTATTTTCCATAAACACAATTTTCACAGAATTTTAAATCAACATGCTTCAAACTTGACAACAAATTTATTAAGAGAAGAATCTGCATCCCCTTCTCACTCATGTGCTCGAGCCTATGATGCCACAATGTTGTATCTTCTCTTGTAGAGGTTAAAGCATTAACATAATTATAAATACTATTGCATAAGTACAATGTACCAACCTTTTCTCCTTTTGCTATTACCAGGGATCCTTTAGTGACCTTCTAGGTTTTATCTATGAAAGTAGTTATGCAACCTTCACCTCCCAACTACCCTGTTGAAATCAGATTTTTCTTCAGATCTGGAACATGCCATACCTCCTTCAATAGCCATTGATTTCCATTCTGCTGTTTTATGAAAATTGTACCCATTCCAATGATTTTACAGGGTTTACCATCACCCAATCAAACCTGTCCAAAATCTCCTTGAACATAATCATGAAAATGTTTCCTATCAGGTGTGGCATGGAATGAGGCCCCTGAATCTACCACCCAGGCATCAATAATATTTTCTAATGAAAGAATCAAAGCATATTGCAACACATCACTTGTTACATTCACTTCATGATTATTTTCTTGTTGCACGTCTCCTTCTTTTCCTTTCCGAGACTTGCAATGTTTCTTTAGGCGTCCTTTCTTCCCGCATTTCTAGCACACTATCCCAGATCTGGACTTGGATCTTCCTTTTCTTGACTTACTGCAATATCTTGGGATCTTTCCTCTTTCCATTTTTCTTCCCCTAGTCTCTGTAGTCAAAGCATTACCTGATGTCTCACCAGAGCTTTTCCGTCACATTTCCTCGCTAAGGATTGCATCAACAACATCATCAAACTTTAAAGTACTGGATCCAGAGATAGAGTTACTGATGGCCATAACTAAACCATTCCAACTTTCTGGCAATGAGCATAGAAATAACAGAGCCCTAACTTCATCATCCAAAATTTACCCCTACAGAACTTAATTGACTTGTAACTGTATTAAAATCATTTAAATGATCAACAACAGATCCACCTTCTGACATCTTCATATTAAATAAACGCTTCATAAGAAATACCTTATTTGAGGCTGAGGGTTTTTCATATAGTTTGACCAATGCCGCCATTAAACCCTCTGTTGTCGTTTTCTTTGAAATATTAAATGCTACCGATGCCACTAGGCATAGCCGTATTGTTCCAAGTGCCTTTCTATTGAGAATATCCCATTCTGTGTCTGTCATACTCGTTGGCTTTTTTGTCTTTCCACTCAATGGTAGGTACATATCTCTCTGATACAGATAATCTTCCATCTGCATCTTCCACAGTTGGTAGTTTTGGTCGTTGAATTTTTCGACCCTAAACCTACCATCTTCCCCCATTGCTCCCACTCGAACCAGGAACCCTTCTCTCCTGCAAATTTATCATCCAAATAGACTTTCAGCTCTGATACCAGTTGTTAGAAAATTATATATTACAGAGCAATGGAACACATAAAATATTGCAGAAATATAAACACAAAAAACACATAAAACAAGAGAGACACATATATACGTGGTTCACCCAGTTTGGGCTACATCCACAGAGAAACAACCAGTCCTTCTTTTTTATAATATCTAGCAAACTGAAGAGATACAACCTACAGCAGATCCACTATAACACTCTCTTCATTCTCAATCTCCTCTCTTTTCTTCACTCACAATATAGATATGATATAGACACAATACAATTCCCTCATATATAGTGAGGGGTTTCCTTCTAGGGAAAAAAACCCTAAATTAAACATAACTTCTACCATCAGATCATTCGCCTAATGAACAGCCAGGATTAACTAGAAATTACTAGACTTTTACAAGGCAATTTTACATCTATTTTTAGCTTCGGGGGCGTTGCCCCCAACCCCCCAGCCGAGGGAGATTAGCCCCCCTGGACCCTTGCGGGGTATGGAGGGGTGTACAGTCTTCCTGGGGTATACCTCTGGCTGAAACCTTTGAATATAGAAGATAATTAGGGTCCACACCCTACAAATATTTGTCACAATGTGACATTGGACCATGGTTGAGTGACATTTGCCCATGGTTACACATGGTTGACTAGGCCAAGGGATTTATATTAAACCCTCAGATTAATATTATAAACCTTATGAATAATATTATACCCTAGGAATTTGAACCCTTAGATTGATAAACCCAAGGCAATAGTATTAAACCCAAGGGATAAATATTATAAGCCCAAGGTATATAAACCTTAAGATAAATATTGTAAACCGTAAAATAAACAGTTGACTATGGTTGACCACAATTGATTTTCATATTGACATAATCTTTGTCACAATGTGACGTTGGACTATGGTTGAAGATGATTTATTTTCATATTGAGACAACCTTTGTCATAATGTGACGTTGGACAATCGTTGACCATGGTTGATTTTTGTATTCAAACAATCTTGGTCACAATGCGACGTTGGATAATGGTTAAGTTACATTAGACCATGGTAGAGCATGGTTGACCAGGATTTTAATCCCAAGGGATTTAGATTAAACCATAAGATTAATATTATAAAACTTCTGAACAATATTATACCCTGGGATTGTGAACCCTTAGATTGATAAACCCAAGGGATTGATATTATAAACCCAAGGGATTAGTATTATAAACCCAAGGTATATAAACCCTAAGATAAATATTATAAACCAAATGGAATAATAAACTCAAGGGATTAATATTAAAACCACAAGGGATTATAAACCCAAAGGAATAATATTAAACTCATGGGATAAATATTATAAACCCAAGGTATATAAACCCTAAAATAAACATGGTTGACCATGGTTGAAAAAGATTGTGTCAATATGAAAAATATTGACACAAACGTTTCCACAATGCGATGTTGGAATATGCTTGACTATGATTGATTTTTATATAGAGACAACCTTTATCACAATGCGACGTTGAACAATGTTTGACCATGGTGGATGCTTGCATTGAAACAATATTTGTCACAATGTGAAGTTGGACCATGGTTAAGTGACACTAGACCATGGTTGTGCATGGTTAACCATGATTATAATCCCAAGGGATGTATATTAAACCCTAGGATTAACCTTATAAACCTTATGAATAATATTATACCCTAGGAATATGAACCCTTAGATTGAGAAACCCAAGGGATTGGTATTATAAACCCAAGGGATTAATATTATAAACCAAAGGTATATAAACCCTAAGATAAATATTATAAACCCAAAGGATTAATACTAAAAACCCAAGGGAATAATATTAAATCCAAGGTATAAATATTACAAACCCAAAGTATATAAACCCTAAAAGAAATATTATAAACCCTAAAATAAACATGTTTGACCATGGTTGAAAAAGATTGTGTCAATATGAAAAATATTGACACGATCTTTGTCACAATGCGACACTAGACTATGATTGACCATGATTGATTTTCATATTGAGACAACCTTTGCCACATTGTGACGTTGGACAATGGTTGGCCATAGTTGACCATGATTGACCATGGTTGACCATGGTTGATTTTCATAGTGAGACAATCTTTGTCACAATGCAATGATGGACCATGGTTGACCATGATTTATTCTCATATTAAGAGAATCTTTGTCATAATGTGACGATGGACCATGGTTGGCCATGGTTTATTTTCATATTGAGAATCTTTGTCACAACATGACGTTGGACCATCGTTGACATAATGTGATATTGAAAAATCAGACAATCTTTGTCATAATGTGATGATGGTTATTAACAGTCACTGACCATGATTGACAATGGTTGACAATTGTTGATTTTCAAATTGAGACAATATTTGTCACAATGTGATGTTGGACAATATTTGAACATGGTTGACAATGATTAACCATTCTTGACCATGGTTGATGATGGTTGACCATGGTTTATTTTTACGTTGAGACAATCTTTGTCACAATGTGATATTGGACCTTGGTTGACCATAATTGACCACGGTTGAATTTCATATTGACCATGATTGACCATAATTTACCATGTTTGACCATGATTGATTTTCATGTTGAGACAATCTTTGTCACAATGTGACATTTAAGCATGGTTGACCATGAATGACCATGGTTGATAATGGTTGACAATGGTTGAATATTGTTGATTTTCATATTGGAACAATCTTTGTGAGAATGTGATGTTGGACTGTTCTTAACCATAGTTGACCATGATTATAAACACAAGGAAGTTATATTAAACCATAGGAATATGAACCCTTAGATTAATAAACCTAAGGGATTGATATTATAAGCCCAAGGCACTAATAAACACGAGGGATTAATATTAAAAACCCAAGGGAATAATATTAAACCTAGGGGTTTAATATTATAAACTCAAGGTATATAAACCATAAGATAAATATTATAAACCCTACAATAAACATGGCTAACCATCATTGACCATGGTTGATTTTCATATTGACACAATATTTGTCACAATGGGATGTTGGACCATGGTTAATCATGATTTATTTTCATATTGAGACAATCTTCGTCACAATATGACATTGGACCATAGTTGACCATGGTTTATTTTCATATTGAGATAATATTTGTCACAATGCAAACCCAAGGGATTAATATTAAAAAGCCAAGGGATGAATATTAAAGCCTAGGATGAATATTAAACCCTAAAATTAATAAACCTAACATATTAATATTGTAAACCCTCAACTTAATATTAAATCATAGGAATACAAACCCTATAATTAATATTATAAGCTGAAAGAATTTATATTATAAACCTAATGGACTATAAACCCAAAAGATTTATATTAAATCCAAAATATTTATATTAAACCCTAATGGACTATAAGCCCAAAAGATTTATATTAAATCCAAAATATTTATATTAAACCCTAATGGTTATGCATGGTTGATTGGACAAGGGATTTATATTAAACCCTAGGATTAATATTATAAACCTTATGAATAATATTATACCCTAGGAATTTAAACCCTTAGATTGATAAACCCAGGGTATATAAAACCTAAAATAAATATTGTAAACCCTAAAATAAACATAGTTGACAATGGTTGACCACAGTTTATTTTCATATTGACACAAACTTTTCACAATGTGATGTTCGACTATGGTTGACAATGATTTATTTTCATATTGAGACAACCTTTGTCACAATGTAACGTGGAACAATGATTGCCATGGTTGATTTTTGTATTCAAATAATCATTGTCACAATGCAACATTGGACCCTGGTGAAGTGACATTAGACCATGGTTGTGCATGGTTGACCATGACTATAAGCCTAAGGGATTTATATTTAACCATAGCATTAATATTAGAAATCTTATGAATAATATTATACCCTAGGAATATGAACCCTTCGATTGATAAACCCAAGGGATTATAAACCCAAATGAATAATATTAAACTCAAGGGATAAATATTATAAATCCAAGGTATATAAACCCTAAGAGAAATATTATAAACCCCAAAATAAAAATGGTTGACCATGGTTGACAAAGATCGTGTCAATATGAAAAATATTAACACGATCTTTGTCACAATGCGGCGTTGGACAATGCTTGACCATGGTTGATTTTTATATTGAGACAACCTTTGTCACAATGCGATGTTGAACAATGGTTGACCATGGTTGATTTTTGTATTGAAAAACTCTTTGTCACAATGTGACGTTGGACCATGGTTAAGTGACATTAGACAATGGTTGCACATGGTTGAACATGATTATAAGCTTAAAGGATTTATATAAAACCCTAGGATTAATCTTATAAACCTTATGACTAATATTATACCCTAGGAATATGAACCCTTAGATTGATAAACCCAAGGGATTGATACTATAAACCTAAGTGATCAATATTATAAACCAAAGGTATATAAACCCTAAGATAAATATTATAAACCAAAGGGACTAATACTAAAAACCCAAGGGATTATAAACCTAAGGGAATATGTGATATTCCCACTTAACAACATTGCTAAGGGAAATATCAATTTTTGGCTAGTTTTGAATTAATTCACATTAGAACTTAGTAAGTGTGGGTTTAGAGACTCCACATGTACTTTTAATGAAATGTGAGCCCAAACATTAGAGGATGGAGGAGAAAATCAAGCCACTAATGGTATATGGGAGCCACTCATAGAAAATTACATCCCACATGCACAACACACTCTCATTGGAGTGAAGTTGGTGGGGGAAAGTTGAGTAGGGCCCACATAGGCATCCTAGAGGCTCCTTGATAAATAGAGAAAGAGACATTGATTTTGGTCATTCATTCATCTATTTAGAAATTGTGTGTTTGACATTGCACACTTGAGCTGAAACCAAGTCTTGTTGGTTGAATAAATCGATCTTGCGGGCAAGGTTGATCTCCCTAGTATCAAAAGATATCTAGCAACAAGCAGGACAAGCAAATCTATCTTTCTCTAAACATATGTGATTCATAAACAAACACTATAGAGGTGTTTAGACCCTACCTTAAGTCCAACGCTAGTTTGTAGTAGCCATCCTTCAACCGTCTGAAAGAGTTTCCTTTTGAGAACCTGCAATCACAAACAAGCACACATCAAATAAAACTTGCATAGCTAATATCATAAATCATGTTCATTATGGTGATCAAGGAATCCATAAAATAAACCATAAAACACAGCTTATTGAGAAAAACAAACTTGTTTGTATTAACTTTGAAGTAGAAAAACCTTACAACCTTTTCAGCCTTGACGTTGAACAAGCTCTTCCCAGGTTCTGAAACAAGAATCTCCTTTACTTTGAAAACCCTCACACTCTTCCAAATGAGATCAAAGAGGTAGGTAATCTCTCCTCACAAAAGGTCAATTAGGAAGACTAAGTTCTAGCAGCATTTCACCTAAAAAATATTCAACTTTCAACCTCTTCAGTAACCAGCCCAATGCTTCATTTTATAGTGCAGAGGAAGGAGGTTACAGGTCCACCTATGAAGGGATAGAGTCCTCCTTCAAAGGGATAAGCTCCTCACATCAAGTGGTTAGCTCCTTAAGGTATGGGATGCATGAACCTTAAGGGAGCGAACTTGTCACCTCAAGATTCCTTCCAGAAGCTTCTAGAAATGAATCAAAGTGAGTTTTTAAGAATATACTTGTGCCTTTTTTACTTTTACAGGGGTGTGCACTCATAACACAGAGACAGAGTGGTCAGGTGCATAGGGTACATGACCTTTAGGTGCGGGACCGCAGGTAATGCTAAGAGAAAGTGCGGAACCAGAGTTTTATAGAATTTTGAGGGCTTTCTCTTATTTTCAAGGCTTGATATGAGGAACTGAGGCTTAAGACTTGCAAAGGAGGAAAGTATGAGTGGTAATGGCTCAAAAAGATTGCCAAATGTCCAGGTGACAATTTATTATGCAACAGATTGCCCCCTAAAGTGAGAAGCCTGTAATAGATGAAGATAGAGTTTGTCATCTAAGAAGAGTGAAGTACTTTATCATTTCAAGGATCATCCTGTGGACACCCCAGTCGGAATCGAACTACATTTTCGATCTTTCGGTCTCTATTTCGGGTCCTCTATGTATTCCTTGTAACTTGTTATAAAGATTCATTTTTTTTTATATAAATCTCTTTATCTATTTACTCATATATTATTATATATATATCATATATTAATATATATAGACTTATAAATTGTTTTGATGATATAGGAATGATTTTGTAATACATCAAGAGTGTAGACACATGTAGACATAGTATGGGCGCAACCATTTGTTTATGAATAGTCCACTGTATAATGAATAACAAAATTCCTCGTATCCTGGATGGTAGAAACTAGATCCAGGGTCTTGATTTCTGCTTCCCGAACTAGTATGATTCTATCCATGTGGATGAATTTGTTGAAGTCGAACATGGTAGAAACCACTTGATTACTGGTCGATAATGTGAACTATTAACAAGTGTGAGAGAAACCACGAGTAATGTTAATGGCTCTCAAAGTACTCAGTACAATCCATCAAATGTGAAAAAATGAGCTGATGTCGAACATGTTATAGAATCCAATGATTGAAGGTTAATGATGCAACCTATCGTCGAAGGTGAGAAACCTACCATTAGGGCATGCAGATTCCAAGGTACTAATGATTCCTAGATCATCTTTCTAGATATGAGCTGAAGTCGATAGAAAGCAATCTGTTGTAGGCAAGCCCACAACACGAAATCATAGATCAAGTTTTGAAGAAACATATTGGTAAGGACTGACTCAGGGATGGTCAAAATGGATGACAAATATTTTGCAGATGAATGGTTTATTTGAACTGACCTCTTGAACACATAACGACACTGCAGATGGTTTGGTGACAATTGACCCAAAGCTAATACCTAGAAATCGGTGAAGACTTTCAATTATTTTGATTAACTATTAGGCAAAGGGATTCCCAACCCAGGTGAACAAAAAGTGTTGTGTTCAAGAGTGGTTAACTGCTTTTCTAAAACACAAAGTGTAACAAACAGGTTCATTTTTCTCTCTTTTCCCCCACCATTTCTGGCAAGTAGCTCTTTATTCTTGACAAGATTGAGGAGGATAACATTTTCTTGTTTATAAGCTCATCCTTCGGATGAGTCCAACTGAGTTTAAAATTCGAACCCTAAAAAGGAGTGGTTCATTCCTGTTTAAATTGAACAGGTCCTTTACTGTTAAATTTTAACGAGTTCAGTATAGGAAAAACTTGGTGTTTTTCAATTTTAGGGAGTCAGAAGAAAAACTTAAGAAAACTCCATGAGTGTCCTTTTTTGTAAATTTGTGTCCCCCAAGCCCGAAAAAGTATAAAATAATACTTGAGAGAACCGCTTGACCATTACGATCAAGGAGTACTTTTCATAATTAGTGGCTCTGATCCAAAAAAGTAAAAAAGCTATCGAAGACACGTCGTTTTATAACCAATATCAAACTTGAAATGACAAAAGTCCAGTGATATTTTGATGTTTATACGGTCAGAAAAGCGTTGTAAGTGGACCACCTTTTTAATTCTGTTTAACGAGTTAAAAACGGAAAACTCGACAATCTTTTCATATTTTACGAGTAAGAAAAGAGCTTAAAGAGGACTCCAATGTTTCGTTTTTTTGTAAATTTTGGAGGAGTCCGAAAAAGTGAAAAAAGTATGCTCTTTGTTGAAAATGATCAATTTTCCCTGAAAAATCCAATATTCTACACAAAAACTCAAAACATTACTCATACCTGTTTAAGATAAATAAAAATGCATCAAAAAGTTACATTTTAAAGTGAAAAATAAATAAATTAAAAACTCATTTATTCAAAAAAGCTTATAAAAAGGGCTTTTGTAAATTCATTTTTACCATTTGATTTCAGAGTGAGAAGTGAGAGCTTTTGGGTAATAAACTTCTTGTTAAGATTGCGGAAGATCTGTCCACTGGAATGGAAAACCGTCAGCTCCAGGTAATCCACATCATCCTTATCTTGCATTTTAACTGTTTACATTTCATTTTAGGGCTTTCATTTTGATTTTTAAGGGAAAAATTGGTTTAGAAATCCACTCGTGGGGGTTCACAGGTGCAACATGCAGCCCCTACAAACCCCGAATTTTTTCTACAAAGGAAAAAGTCGTGGGTCCGCACCTATCGCTTACGACGCATGCGAACTGTATGCACTGTCTGTAACTAGCGGGTGCGGACCCTATGAAATGGATTTTAAAATTTCAAATTTCTCCATTTCCGCCCAAAATTTTTGAACTAAATTGTTCTAATACGTCTTTTTTGCATTGCAGGACATACAAAATGCTTATTTGATGGGAACGCAAGTATGAGGATGTGGACCTTGCCACATTAAATCATCCACCCACAATACAGGCATTGAAAGCATGCAGACTGTTTAAGTTCTAGGCCATACCAGGCATAAGGGCCCAAGTAGACTTCTTGCAATGGTTGGTAGACAGGTGGAACATATAGGACCAGTGTTTCATGATTGGTGGCCACCGACTCGAAATTGAGCTAGAGGACACATATTTCTTGACTGATTTTCCCAAGAGAGGTGAACGATTATCTCTTTTCAGGACTAGGCCAGGTGGCTAGTCTGTCGCTAGTCTCCGATTAGAGTTTTGCAATGATCAAATAGAGGACAAATGGATCGATATTAAAACTATCAACCATTTTGAACTTTAGGTTATTGCATTCACTGTCACCAGACTATGTGAGAGTGCAACATTGCATGTAGCTACCAGATCCTAGATGCGAATGACAGTAGACTGTTATCAAGGTACCATCTTCAACTGGTTCAAAGCTGTGTTGGCGAATGTAAAAGGCCAATTGACTAGAGAAAAGAACGGACAACTAAAAATCTTTGGATTCGGTTTCCTCATTGTGACCTTTGGTCTAGAGAGGGTCCCTATGTTGGTCCCACAATAGCTTTCTATCAAAGCTGCTCTTCCTCGAGAGCCTAAGATAATGTGTTGGGTCGCACTGATGGCTCGTCATCCTAAGGAGGGTCCAGAGGTTGTTCGATTTCTGCCTGAGTATTTTCCTTGGTTAAAAAGCCAACGTTTTGTGATTCAGGATTTTCCATATGCTGGGATGGATTATCACAGTGACCTAGACATGATTCTTCCACCAGGAGAGCAGTTGGATGATTTAGGTAAAATCATTTTCAACACTTTCTGAGTTTTATCTATTTTTTTTGTTTTTTAAATTGTCCAAAACTGACAGTAAAAAGTTTTAAATGCAGATGTGGGTCCACGACGACCAGCCACTCTCCAGCCTTATGAGAGGAGACACCTAGCTGCAGCAATACCAGCCCCACAGGACAAATCTCAGAGATCCTGACCGACTTGGAGAATCATCTAGAGTGTTTGACAGCAGATATTCTAGAGACTAGCATAGATGATACTCCACTTAGATTAAAGCGATATGTGATTGGGGTCCCAGAACCTTTTAGGAGGTTACTTTGTAGGGTGGCCCGAGCAGTGTTTTCTTATCGTGATCATCACCAGGGATAGGATGATCGCTTTTGTAGACTCATACGACATTTTATGTCTTTTTATACTATCATTTTTGTCGATCATAAGGTGTTTTTCAACCTATGATCGAACAAGATGTATATTTGACACACTTCTATGCTATGATATATCACTATTACCGACTATCTTGTGAAACATGTTATGGAATGTTATAAATTTACTATTTTGATTATTGCAAATGTCTATTTATCATACGAGAGGAAACTACATCTGCTAATGTATTTAAATATCTTGGAATATGCTAATATTCAATGTAATCAAATTCACGTTCCAAGAGAGGAACTCTCAAAAATAATCTTAATAACATTGGATTTCTAATGGCATAAACTTTGTTAAGCTGTAATACAACGAGTTCAGAATCTAACCTAACAATAAAACTCTGAATCCCAAATGAGATGGATTCAAATAATAACTCAATCACAGCACTATACTCTGCAATTTTATTCGTTGTTTGACCGAGGCTTACCCCATGCATAGATACTAACTCATCAGAGGGTGAATAGATAACCCAAGCTGCGGAAGAAATGTTCCACGTACTACAACAAGCACCATCAACAAAACCAATGTATGTTTGAAGAGACGCCAACATCTGCAATATCATAGTAAAATCAAGATAAGCAGGAATAATGATAAAAGCACTCTCTAAACTAGGCACACATTTCCAATCTAAAACACACGAGTTAGAAAGAAACTAATCTAACAAAAATCTCCACACCAAAATTTAAGCATAATATCTTTTCAGATAAAGCCCATTTCTGGGTTTACCCAAAGAGACACCGTCAACATCTACCAATTCATAGGCCCCTTTTGCCAGCTTTCGCTTAACAATATAAGGACCGTGCCACATAGATACAAATTTCCCAACACCTAGCTTATTGTTTGCTTGATCATATAGTAAAACTAGGTCTCCTTTCGAAAAGTTACGAGGTGTAACATTTCAGTCGTACTGAGCTTTTATTCTATTCGCATGAGTTTCGATTGCTAATGCAGCATTACGTCGATTCTCATCTAGCTGAGCTAAGTACAAAAAACATTTCTTCTCTTCAGAAGTGGTTGGAAGTAATTCTATGGCTATTTGCAATGATGGAATTTCACATTCAATGGGTAACACTACTTCCATACCGTAGACCAGTTGAAAAGGAGTGAAACTAGTTGATGTTTTTGCTGAGGTTCGATATGCCCAAAGTGCTGAAAATAACATATTATGCCAATTCGACCTATGAATACCAATGATTCATTGGATCATAGTGACTAGAAATTTATTGATAGCTTCAACCAGACCATTAGCTTATGGGTAATATGGAGTAGAGCTATCATGACGCAGGCCAAGTTGATCTGTCAGTTCAGTCATCATGATGTTTCGAAAATGACTCCCATTATCAGTTATAATAGCTTGAGGAACACCGAATCTAACAATTATATGATTGAATACGAGAGTTGTAGCAGTTTTGCCGTCTGCCGAAAATGTAGGCATCACCTCGGCCCACTTAGTAAAATAATTTATCTCATGGATGATATACACATGCCCCCCGGCCGAGTGAGGGTTACATGTAATAAAGTTGATACCCCACTTTGCGAAAGGGCTGATGCCAATTATAGGGTGGAGTGGAGCGGGTGGAGCATGCATCTTAGGATAAAACTTTTGACAATTGTGGCATTTCCGGACTGCATAGATACTATCTTTGAATAAGGATGGCCAGAAGTAACCAGCGCGCAATATTTTTTGGGCTGTGGCATACCCGGACATATGACCACCACATGCTCTAGAGTGATAGTCATTCAAAACCTTTTCAGCTTCTTCAAGAGTTAGACAACGTCAGAAAATAGAATCCACCCCACAACGATAGAGTGTATCACCAATAATATTGTATTGTTGGGATTGGAAACGTATTTTCTGTCGTTGAGATCGTGAGATTTCAAACTGAAAGGATTGGGTTTGGAGATAAACAATAATATATCCATACCATGGATCAAGAGTACTGATAAGAAATAAGGATTCATCTGCAATGGGCTCTTCTGCCACAGTTTCAGTATCGGTACGCAGGAAACCACACATTAGTTCCGCAAAAACCAAAGATTTCTTTGCCTTGGATTTTTCAAATTCCAAGTCAAATTCTTGCAGGATAACTATCCATTTGGAATATTTTCCCCCTAGCAATTGGTTGGTCAAGATATACATCATAGAGCTACAGTAAAAAATTATCGTAGTTTTGCGTAATAAGATGTAGTGACGAAATCTTTGGACAACTTGAATAGCCGCCAAGGCCAATTTCTCCACATGCGAATATTTAAGCTTAGTCGGATTCAAAGTTCGACTAAGATAGTAAATCACATGTTCACTGTTGAATTCATTTTCCTGAACTAAAACCATCCCAATGGTGGAATGAGAAGCGGCGAGGTACAAAAAGTAATCCTGGTTGTAATTGGGAGGATGCAGTAATGCCGCACGAGTTAACGAGTGTTTAAGTGCATTGAAAGATATGTTGGCTATCTCATCCCAAAATAATGGAGTATTCTATTTCAACAACCTAGTAAAACATTTCGTTATCTCGGTGTAGTTAGGAATGAAATGACGTAAAAAGTTTGCTTTCCCTTGCAAACTTTGGAGTTGGTGAAGAGTCGAAGGAGGAGGCAATTTGACGATAGCTTAAACCGTCGAGGGATCGACATCAATGCCAACTTTTGAAACAACAATCCTAGTAAATGACCCGTTTCTACACAGAGTACACATTTGTGTGGATTCAGCCTAATTCGATAATGCCTACATCTCATAAATATTGCTCGTAAATGAGTGAGATGATCGGCTCTACATAATGAATGGGCAGGTAAATCATCGAGATAAGGCTGTACAATGTGCTTGATGTCATGAAATGTATAAGACATAGCCCTTTGAAAAGTTTCTCTAGCATTCTTCAATCCAAAAGGTAATTTGCAATAAGAAAATGTCCCCCATGGACAAATGAAAGTCATTTTAGGTTGATCAGCAGGGAATATGTTGATTTGATTATAATCAGAAAAACCATCCATAAAGGAGAAAATTTCACAACCGGCACAATCATCAATAATTTGATCAATATAGGGGGTAGGATAATTGTCTTTAGGAAAAGCTCGATTAATATCCCTATAATTGATACATATTCTTATCGTTCCTTGCTTTTTGTTAACAAGAACAATATTCGATACCCAATCCGTTAAAGGAATTGGATAAATGAAACCTGCACGAAGTAATTTCTCAACTTCAGCTTTAATAGCAGTGGCTTTTCTTAGGTGTATCTGACGCAAATGTTGCCGGACAGGTTTAGCATCTGGGTAAGTTTTAATTTCAGGGACAACAATTGATGGATCGATTCCTGACATTTCTTCATATGACCAGGCAAACACGTCGCAGAATTCCTGAAATAGGGCTTTATAAGTTTGGATTTCATCGTCCGTACAGGAAGCACCTATATGAATGTTTTCAATAATTCAGGGTTTAACTGAAATGTCAATAGGAACCGTTTGAGAGATATTTCCCAAGTTTAACTCAGAATCAGGATGTTACAATGGCTTCTGTGGTTCTTTGACATAGTCAATGGTAAAAATAGATGAAAAATCATTTTCAAAATGATCAAGCTCAGGTAAAAACGAAGATCGATGATGAAGATCTTCCCATGGTAAATCATCAACAGACAAAAGTTCATGAATTTGCACATCAGTATGAACAGGATCAGAAAATGTTGTTGAGGCTGGGGTTGATATCGAAAGTGATTCCCCAGGGACCACATTCATTGGATCAATTTCAGTTGAACAAGAGTCAGAAAACCACTGTACAGCCTGATATGCAATTTCAGAGGGACTCAAAGGCATCTCATTACCAAATGAATCCACCTTAGAATCGGAAGGTACGATCCAAGGATCATCAAAAGCAATAGTTTTCAATGAAATCATATGAATAGTTTCAACAGAAGGCGATATGTTAGGAGGAGGGAAGGAAAAAATTCCTAGTAAACCATAATTTTTAATCAAACCTACCCCAACATCCTTGTGAGGGATAGTTGTTTTACCGACATGCTAAATACTATCTAAAGAGGCTGGGTCGGATGAAAAATAAGTTAGCTGGTCTATTGTAACGATCTTTCCATTATGAGGAAACTTGATAAGCCGAAATACCGATGAAACAATAGCAGTCATAGCGTAAGACCAACTGCGACCCAAGAGAAGGTTGTAATCTAGAGGGGCATCAACCACTTCCACATCTAGATTTACGGTCTTTCCTTCGACCTCTATAGGTAAATCCTACAAAATTCCAAAAGGATGGAACCCTTGGACATCAAAAGCCTTTAGAATCGTCGGAGACTGATCGAGTGTAGGAGAACCAAGTGATCACCAACACTGGATCAACATAATACACGTAGAATCTCCCTCATCAATCACAGTCCAAAATCAAGGTCTGTTTTTTACTAGTACTGGAATCTAGAAAGCCATTTGATGAGGTAGGCGGGGTGTACTATTATCTAAACCGAAGATTATTAGGTTCGAATCCTGAATATCAACAACTCCTATAGCAAACAATAATAATTTACGCTGTGCTGGGCATGATTGCAGCACCTCCAAAGTCGACATTGCTGAAGGGGAAATAGCTAAGTCTTTAACAATGTTATAATTTTGTGCAGCTCTCGCATGTAGATTGAAAGCTAATTTTCGAAGTATACCTTTAGCAGGCAGTTTGATTACTAAGTCAGGGTTAGGTTTCTCGATTTATAGAAGATCAGAACCAGGAGGAGTTGTAGTTGATGGGTTTGAACTAGTAGATTCTACTTCTTTACCACCAACAAGATTTTTACTACCATAATCTTGCGATTGCGTCGCAATCCTGACATGAGACATCATCATCATGGGTTCTTCTGAGGCATTTGAGGAAGAACCAATCATCTTACTATCTTGATTACGAAAAGGATCCTTTAAGATAGCAGGCGTATGAGAACCTTTGACGATTTTCGAAACCTCTGCTCGATGTGGGCAGTCTCTTGTAAAATGCTCCTCGTTACAAATGAGACAAGGATAGCGAGGTTTACGTTTCTCGTCAGTAGATTCATTTTTATCTATTTTCTCTTTTGAGTTTTGTTTATTTTTCTTCTTCCCCTTCTTTTTACCACCGGATTTTGATTTGGTCGTAGATGATTCTACGACATGGATATCAATAGGAATTTCAGCAGAAGAGTCTCCTATCAGGGAATATGGTAAAGTTATAATGGGAGAAGAATTCTTTGAAGATTTATTCTTGCTTTTGGTATTAACTGAACCAATCATACCATCAGTGGCATGAGACCCTGAAGGAGCTGCAGTTATTTGATTGTGTTTCAGAAGGTCGGGGATTTTTTCATGTAAAGTACTTAACTGCGTATAGACGAGGTCAAGGTACTGAGCCTAAGAAATTACTTTCTCTTCAGTAACAACTCCTGCCTTAGCTACATCTTCAGTGATTTTAGATAATAATGATTTTACGAACCATTCTGCTAAAATTTGATCCGGAATAAAAACTTTCACTAGACGCCTTCTACGTCACCATTCATGAATATGATCAGAAATATATGTGGACATGGATTGTTTTAATGAATTTAATAATTTCGTGCCATTTTTGTATTTGACAGGAAACTGAAATGAGTTAAGAAAGAAGTGGCTAACTGACTAAAATTGTAAAAAGAGCCTCGTGATAACTCAATGTACCATTTGGCAGTAAGACCAATCAGAGTTCATTGAAAAAGATGTAAGCGAATTGAATCATCAATAATGGAATTAGATGCACACCAGAGGTGATAAGTCATCACATGATTTGATGGATATTCTCCTAACTTACCCTCAAACTTTGGGATATCACTGGGCAACTTATTAGGCATTGGTGGCCAATACGAAAGATAATAAATCAGATCATTTGTAAGGCACGACAAATCAGGTAAATCCAAAGTTGCAGTAAATGGTAGCTGATGGTTAGGGTCTCAAAAACCTTGGGTAACAAGACCAGCCCCAGGAGGAGGATATCCAAGATAAACTGGAATTGGATTTGCATTAGGAATATTATAACCTCCTGGAAAACCAGGATTAACTGGACCAAATTGGGGTCGCTAAGGTTGTTGATAAGTATAGCCAGGGTACGGTTGATACTGATAGACTGGGTTTTGTACAGTAGGACTGATTGATACTGTCCTTGGTACGGTTGATAAGTGAATTGCGGTTGACTTGTGACAACCATACTTGGACCAGCTTGTCCTACAGGCATCTGGACCGAAGTCTGAACTGTAGGTCCTGAATGTGGTAAAGAGGCTTGAGGAATTTGCACTGATGTAGGAACAGTAGAAATCGGAGCTGCCGATACTCTAGAAATAGGTGGGGTAGATTGAACAGAAGCCACAGTAGTTGCAACAGCATTTTGAGGCGGAGTCCGAGGTGAACTAGGCCCAGACTGCTGAACTGAACCAGGTGCAAAAGTTTCAATAGTAGGCTGGACAGGTTGCTGGGTTGGACCAGCAACCAAAGGTTGTCTAGGTTGACTTGATAATTGCACATTTGGTTGCATGGTCTGTTGAATTTGAGATGGATCCCACATCATATTCATTCTCGGGTATGGACCCATAAAAGGTTATGTATATGGAGGACCATAACCGGGTTGAGTGTAGGGCTGATAATTAAGCGGTACATTTCCAGCTCCTTATACAAATGGTTGACCAAAAGGTGGTTGGAAACCTTGAGTTGGGTACTGACCTTGAGGTTGATAACCTTGATGCATGTACTGAAATTGGGGTTGACCTTGAGGTATATAATGATACTGGGGTTGACCTTGAGGTATCTACTGAGTTTGGGGTTGACCTTAAGGTATGTATTGTCCTTGAGGTTGCCCCCCAAGCGGTAACTGACTACCTTGAGGTTGCCCCCCAGGCAGTAATTGACTACCTTGAGGTTGCCCCCCAGGTGGTAACGGACTACCTTGAGGTTGCCCTCCAGGCAGTAACTGACTACCTTGGGGTTGCCCCCCAGGCGGTAATTGGCTACCTTGAGGTTGTGGATTTGGAATACTACCAGACATCATAAGGATTTCTTTTGTGCTCAACGGTTGAGTTCCATTATTACCAGTTGATATCTAATGTTTGATTGGTTGAGGAGATGCTCCTGAAAAAGTACCAGTGAGTGACTAGTACCCCGAAGGAATAGAAGGACCACCATATAAAAATGTTTCCGGTGTTTGGGAAAACATAGATGACTGTCTCGACATATTCAAAGGATGATAATAACCTATGGGTGTAGGATGAAAAGGAATTCGAGGTGGTGAAAAACTAAGGCCTGGGTTTTCTAAAAAATTTGTCAATGATAGGTACCAAGCGTCACTCCTAAAAGGACTGTAGAAAACTGATTCACACTCCCTAAGTTCTAAAGTTGGTTGATTTTCGGGAAGAATTATATCTTCATCTGGACTAACAAGTTCTTCAATAGAAATGAGTCTAGAAGGAAGATTTTGGGTAATGATACTTCCTACCCTGGGTGAGCCAAGACCACAAGTTGGAGAAGTGGAGTAGTAGCAGGTTTAGTTTTAGGCTCAGAAATTTCAGGTTCTTCAGCTAATCCACTAGTAGGAGAAATACTACTAGTAACTTCGGAAAGTGAAATTGACTCAGAAATATACTCTGTTGTCTATACTTGATAGTCAGGATGAACAATTAAGGATGATTCTCCAACTTCTTGTGACCCAACTCTACTATCACTAGGTGATACAAGAGCTTGTAGCCCTTCAAGCTACCTTGGTGTATACTCAGGAGGTTGCCCTTGAAGCCTACGAGATTGTCTCGGTAATTCAGCCACGATTAAATATTTAATTACTCACACGCAAACAAAAAAAAATCAATTAAACCACCTAAAGTCTCTAAAGAAACAAACAATTGAATCACACGCCTAAAAAATCTAAGAGTTTAAACCACACACAAACAGTAACTTCCCGTACTAAAAACACTAGTTGGTGATGAAATCCAACGTCGTAAAATTTAATACAGAAAGGGCGGTTGGAACAGTTACCCCGACAACCTGCTTAATGAAACAGACTGGCACAAGTTTCTTCACAAAACCGTATCGAGTGAAGAGAACCCCCCAGAGAGTCCAAGTGAGTCTAGTCAATGTCTGCTCCAGGTACAGTGAGACCCGTCCTTCATCGTCACCTTGGGAAATAATCTTAAGTTTATGGACACTATGGTTACCAACAACAACAAATACAACTAGGGGAATAGTCTACGATCCGATATACGCGCAAGGGCAGAGTAACAAAGCTCAATCCCCTTGAATGCTCCTCGACATGATCAATCTGAGGTTTACCAACAAGTGACCCCAGGCTCCTCGACAATGGTTAATCCGAGGTTTACCGTTTATAATACACGCAAATCTTCTATCTTTCTCAATGAGATAGACTTGATTGTCTCAAAGGTTCGGACATGATCTTGTGATTGACTCCTTTAAGAGGAGCTTCCCAGAATGTATCAATTACAATTGGATTTATTTCCTATTGCGAGATATAGCTACTTTTTTGTTTTAACTATCTTGGAGAGTTAATTACTCCCTACTCCAAGATATTAGCCTAAGCTATATTGGTGATAAGAGCCCTAGAAAATAAAAAAGATTGCTAGATCAATTTTAATTAAGCGTTACTTTTATAGGTTGTTCCTTAAGTCAATAGGTATGGAAATGAAACTTTGATGGTGTGAAGACTCGACTCCAAAAACACTAAAAAATGAACCTAAAATGATAAACAATTCGTTTTTCTTTCAATGAATTTCTAGCTAAAAGAAAGAGTTCAAGAATGCAATTATTTGAGAAACAAATCTTTCTTTCAACATGTACATGAAAATAAAATCTTTTTGATTTTTCAATAAGAACTCAAAACGAGACTACTAATAATGCTCACAATAAATCCCTTTCCTTTTCAAAACTCAAAACTACAAAAAACAAATTCTTTCAAAAGAGATTCTACAAGTTCTAGAAAACACTCAAAACTACAAAACTAATCTGGAGATCTAAAAACTTCTAAAAACCTAATGTATAAAAGCTTCAATTCTTTTTGAGGATGTTTTACTTAGTTATTCAGTAAACTAAGGATTAATTCGTTCAGAATAACAAATCAATCAAAAAACACCCAAATATATTTTCTTTTATAGAAATGAAATTCAAAACTTATAACCAAGTTCGTTCAAATATGTGCAAAGAGAAAACGAAATCTATTTCTCTCCAAGGACAGATTTCACAAAACAGTCAGACTCATCAAGGAGACAAAAGACACCAGGGTAATCTAAGGTTTTCTAGGCTTCTGATCTTTGAGTCACTACAGAGACTTCTAGAAAATCATCTAAAACAAAAACACCAATGGAACTTACTCATAAGAGATTTTTGACAGAACACATGCAGATCTGGGTAGACACTAAAATTTGTAAACAAAACATAAACTTAACTGGAAGAAAACATTTTAGGTTTTTCAAAAATTTGATAGGGTCCACAGGCTTCCAGATGCGGTACCGCTCTGTGTACTAAAGGAAAAGTGCGGAAATGCCTGCACTATTTGTAAAAAGAAAGTGCGGTCCCCTGAAAACTTTGAAAAAAAAATAAAATAAACCAGATCCTAAAAACTACCCAATCCCACATACATCAAGCAAAAACCAGAAACGAGAACAAGTTTCTCAAGTCAAAGGTAAAGTAAAACCAAAGACCAAATTCAGTTCCCCAAAGGAGTCGCCAATTTGTTGGCCGGATAAATCGATCTTGCAGACAAGGCTGATCTCCCTAGTATCGAAAGATATCTAGCAACAAGCAGGACAAGAAAATCTATCTTTCTCTAAACATATACAATTCATAAACAAAAACTATAGAGGTGTTTAGACCCTACCTTAAGTCCAAAACTAGTTTGTAATATCCATCCTTCAACCGTCCGAAAGAGTTTCCTTTTGATAACCTGCAAACACAAACAAGCACACATCAAATAACACCTGCATGGCTAATATCATAGATAATGTTAATTATGGTGATCAAGGAATCCATAAAATAAACCCTAAAACATAGCTTATTGAGAAAAACAAACTTGTTTGTATTAACTTTGAAGTAGAAGAACCTTACAACCTTTTCAGCCTTGATGTTGAACAAGCTCTTCCTAGGGTCCGAAATTGGAATCAACTTTACTTTGACAAGCCTCACACTCTTCAAAATGAGATCAAAGAGGTATTTAATCTCTCCTCACAAAAGCTCAATTAGGAAGACTAAGTTCCAGTAGCATTTCGCCTAAAAAATATTCAGCTTTCAACGTCTTCAGTAACCAGCCCAATGCTTCATTTTATAGTACGGAGGAAGGAGGTTACAGGTCCACCTATGAAGGGATAGAGTCCTTCAAAGGGATAAGCTCCTCACATTAAGGGGTTAGCTCCTTAAGGTATGGGATGCATGCACCTTAAGGGAGCGAACTTGCCACCTCAAAATTCCTTCCAGAAGCTTCTAAAAATGACTCAAAGTGAGCTTTTAAGAATATACTTGCGCCTTTTTGACTTTTACAGGGGTCTGCACTCATAACATAGAGACAAAGCGGTCAGGTGCGTAGGGGACATGACCTTTAGGTGCGGGACTGCAGATAATGCTAAGAGAAAGTGTAGAACCAGATTTTTATAGACTTTTGAGGGCTTTCTCTTATTTTCAAGGCATGATATGAGGAATTGAGGCTTAAAACTTGCAAAGGAGGAAAGTATGAGTGGTAATGGACTCACACAGATTGCAGAATGTCAAGGTGACAATTTATTGTGCAACAGATTGCCCCCTAAAGTGCGAAGTTTGTAATAGATGAAGATAGAGTTTGTCATCTAAGAAGAGTGAAGTACTTTATCATTTCAAGGATCATCCTGTGGACACCCCAGTCGGAACCTGTAAAAACATTCAATGAAAAATATATATATGTGTGTGTGTGTGTGTGTGTGTGTGTGAACATATCATCGCTGAGGTAGGCATTCCCATACTCAGATTAAAACTAACTAAACTGTTTTGATACAGGAATAATTTTGTAATAAATCAAGAGTGTAGACACATGTAGACATAGTATGGGTGCAACCGTCTGTTTATGAATAGTCCACTGTATAATGAATAACAAAATTCCTCACAACCTAGATGGTAGAAACTAGATCAAAGGTCTTGATTTCTGCTTCCCAAACTAGTACGATTCTATCCATGTGGATGAATGTGTCGAAGTCGAATATGGTAGAAACCACTTGATTACCAGTCGATGATGTGAATTGTTTACAAGTGCGAGAGAAACCACCAGTAATGTCAATGGCTTTCAAAGTACTCAATACAATCCATCAAATGTGAAAAAATGAGCTGATGTCGAACATGTCATAGAATCCAATGATCAAAGGTCAATGATGCAACCTATCATCGAAGGCGAGAAACTTGCCATTAGGGCATGCAGATTCCAAGGTACTAACAATTTCTAGATCATCTTTCTAGATATGAGCTGAAGTCGATAGAAAGCAATCTGTTGTAGGCAATCCCACAACACGAAATCATAGATCAAGTTTTGAAGAAACATATTGGTAAGGACTGACTCAGGGATGGTCAAAATGGATGACAGATATTTTGCAGATGAATGGTTTATTTGAACTGACCTCTTGAACACATAACGACACTGCAGATGGTTTGGTGACAATTGACCCAAAGCTAATACCCAGAAACTGGCTGAAGACTTCAATATGGTTTGATTAACTATTAGGCAAAGGATTTCCCAACCTAGGTGAACAAAAAGTGTCGTGTTCAAGAGTGGTTAATTGCTTTTCTAAAACACAAAGTGTAACAAACAGGTTCATTTTTCTCTCTTTTCCCCCACCATTTCTGGCGAATACCTCTTTATTTTTGACAAGCTTGAGGAGGATAACATTTGCTTGTTTATAAGCTCATCCTTCGGATGAGTGCAACTTAGTTTAAAATTTGAACCCTAAGGAGTGGTTCGTTCCTATTTAAATTGAATAGGTCCTTTTCTATTAAATTTTAACGAGTCCAATATAGGAAAAACTCGGTGTTTTTCAATTTTATGGAGTCAGAAGAAAAACGTAAGAAAACTCCATGGGTGTCCTTTTTCGTAAATTTGTGTCCCCCAAGCCCGAAAAAGTATAAAATAATACTTGAGAGAACCGCTTGACCATTACGATCAAGGAGTACTTTTCATAGTTAGTGGCTCTGATCTGAAAAAGTAAAAAAGTGATCGAAGGCATGTCATTTTATAACCAATATGAAACTTGAAAAGAAAAAGTCCAACAATCTTTTGATGTTTATACGATCAAAAAAGCGTTGTAAGTGGACCGCCTTTTTAATTCTGTTTAATGAGTTTAAAAGGGAAAACTCAGCAGTCTTTTCATATTTTACGAGTCCGAAAAGAGCTTAAAGAGGACTCCAATGTTTCGCTTTTTCGTAAATTTTGAAAGAGTTTGAAAAAGTGAAAAAAGTATGCTCTTTGTTAAAAATGATCAATTTTCTCTGAAAAATCCAATATTCTGCACAAAAACTCAAAACATTACTCATACCTGTTTAAGATAAATAAAAATGCATCAAAAGGTTACCTTTTTAAAGTGAAAAATGAATAAATTAAAAATTCATTTATTCAAAAAAGCTTATAAAAAGGGCTTTTGTAAATTCATTTTTACCATTTGATTTCAGAGTGAGAAGTAAGAGCTTTTGGGTAAGAAACTTCCTATGAAGATTGTGGAAGATCTGTGCTTTGGAATCGAAAACCGTTAGCTCCAGGAATCCACTTCATCCTTATCTTGCATTTAAATTGTTTACATTTCATTTTAGGGCTTTCATTTTATTTTTAAGGGAAAAATTGGTTTAGAAATCTGCTCTCGGGGGTCCGCAGGTGCAACATGCAGCCCCTGCAGACCCCGACTTTTTCCTACAAAGAGAAAAGTCGTGGGTCTGCACCTATCACTTATGACGCATGTGGACTGTACGCACTTTCTGTAACTAGAGGGTGCGGACCCCGCGAAATGGATTTTAAAATTTAAAATTTCTCCATTTCCGCCCAAAAATATTTGAACTAAATTGTTCTAATACATCTTTTTTGCATTGTAGGACATAAAAAATGCTTATTTGGTGGGAACGCGAGCATGAGGATGTGGACCTTGCCACATTAAATCAACCACCCACAATACGAGCATTGAAAGAATGTAAACTGTTTAAGTTTTGGGCCATACCAGGCATGAGGGCCCAAGTAGATTTCTTGCAATGGTTGGTAGACAGGTGGAACATACAGGACTAGTGTTTCATGATTGGTGGCCATCGGCTCGAAATTGAGTTAGAGGACATATTTTTTTTGACTGGTTTGCCCAAGAGAGGCGAACGATTATCTCTTTTCGGGACTAGGCCACGTGGCTAGTCTGTCGCTAGTCTCCGATTAGAGTTTTGCAATGATCAAACAGAGGACAAACAGATCGATATTAAAACTATCGACCATATTGAACTCAAGGTTATTGCATTCACTATCACCAAACTATGTGGGAGTGCAGCATTGCATGTAGCTACTAGATCCCATATGTGAATGGCAGTAGACTGTTATCGAGGTACCATCTTCAACTAGTGCGAAGCTGTGTTGGCGAATGTAAAAGGCCAACTGACTAGAGAAAAAAACGAACAACTAAAAAACTTTGGATACGATTTCCTAATTGTGAGATTTGGTCTAGAGAGGGTCCCTATGTTGGTCCCATAGCAACTTTCTGTCGAAGCTAGTCTTCCTCAAGAGCCTAAGATAATGCAATGGGTTGCAGTGATGGCCCGTCATCCTAAGGAGGGTTCAGAGGTTGTTTGATTTCCACTTGAGTATTTTCGTTCTTTAAGAAACCAACTTTCGTGATTCAGGATTTTCCATATGCTGGGATGGATTATCGTGGTGACCCAGACATGATTCTTCCACAGGAGAGTAGTGGGATGATTCAGGTAAAATCATTTTCAACACTTTCTAAGTTTTATCTAATTTTTTTGTTTTTTAAATCATCCAAAACTGAAAGTAAAATTTTTTAAATGTAGATGTGGGTCCACGACGACCAGCCACTCTCCAGCCTTATGAGAGGAGACACCCAGCTGAAGCAGTACCGGCCCCACAGGACCAATCTACAGAGATCCTGACCGACTTGGATAATCATCTAGAACGTTTGACAATAGATATTCCAGAGACTGACATAGATGATATTCCACTTAGGTTACAAGGATATGTGATTGGGGTCCCAGGACTTTTTAGGAGGTTCCTTTGTAGGGTGGCCCAAGTAGTGGTTTCTTATCGTAATCATCACCAGGGATAGGATGATCACTTTTGTAGACTCATATGACATTTTATGTCTTTTTGTACTATCATTTTTTTCGATCATAAGGTGTTTTTCAACCTATGATGGAAGACGATGTATATTTGACACGCTTCTATGTTATGATGTATCACTATTACCGGCTATCTTATGAAACATGTTATGGAATGTTATAAATTTACTGTTTTGATTATTGCAAATGTCTATTTATCATAGGAGAAGCAACTGCATCTGCTAATGTATTTAAATATCTTGGAATATGTTGATATTCAATGTAATCAAATTCATGTTCCAAGAGACGAACTGTCAAAAATAATCTTAATAACACTGGATTTCTAATGGCATAAACCTTGTTAAGTTGTAATACAATAAGTTTAGAATCTAACCTACCAATCAAACTTCGAATCCCAAATGAGATGGATTCAGATAATAACTCAATCACTGCACTATACTCAGCAATGTTATTCGTTGTTTGACCGAGGCTTATCCCATACATAGATACTAACTCATCAGAGGGTGAATAGATAACCCAAGCTGTGGAAGAAATTTCCGTGTACTATGACAAGCACCATTAGCAAAACCAATGTATGTTTGAAGAGACGTCAACATCTGCAATATCAAGAGTAAAATCAAGATAAGCAGGAATAATGATAAAATCACTCTCTAAACTAGGCACACTTTTCCAATCTAAAACACACCAGGTAGAAAGAAACTAATCTAACAAAAATCTCCACACCAAAATTTAAGCATAATATCTTTTCAGATAAATCCCATTTCTGGGTTTACCCAAAGAGACACCGTCAACATCTACCAATTCATAGGCCCCTTTTGCCAGCTTTCACTTAACAATATAAGGACCACGCCACAAAGGTACAAATTTCCCAGCACCTAGCTTATCGTTTGCTTGATCATATAGTAAAATTAGGTCTCCTTCCGAAAAATTATGAGGTGTAACATTTCGATCGTACTGAGCTTTTATTCGTTTCGCATGAATTTCGATTGCTAATGCAACATTACGTCGATTCTCATCTAGCTGAGCTAAGTACAAAAAACGTTTCTCCTCTTCAGAAGTGGTTGGGAGTAATTCTATAGCTATTTGCAATGACAGAATTTCGCATTCAATGGGTAACATTGCTTCCAAGCTGTAGACCAGTTGAAAAGGAGTGAAACCAATTGATGTTTTTACTGAGGTTCGATATTCCCAAAGTGCTAAAAATAACATGTTATGCCAATTCGACCTATGAATACCAATGATTCGTTGGATCATAGTGACTAGAACTTTATTGATAGCTTCAACCAAACCATTAGCTTGTAGGTAATATGGAGTAGAACTATCGTGACATAGGCCAAGTTGATCTGTCAGTTCAGTCATCATGATGTTTCGAACACCGAATCTAGCAATTGTATGATTGAATACGAGAGTTGCAGCAGTTTTGCTGTCTGCCGAAAATGCAGGCATCGCCTTGGCCCACTTAGTAAAATAATCTACTGCAAGGATGATATACTCATGGCCCCCCGGCCAAGTGAGGGTTACATGTAACAAATTTGATAACCCACTTTGCGAAAGGGCTGATGACAATTATAGGGTGGAGAGGAGCAGGTGGAGCACGCATCTTACGATAAAAAAATTGACAATTGTGGCATTTTCGGACTGCATAGATACAATCTTTGAATAAGGATGGCCATAAATAACCAACGTGCAATATATTTTTGGCTGTGGCATACCCAGACATATGACCACCACATGCTCCAGAGTGATATTCATTCAAAACCTTTTCAGCTTCTTCATGAGTTAGACAATGTCGGAAAACAGAATCCGCCCCACGACAATAGAGTGTATCACCAATAATATTGTATTGTTGGGATTGGAAACATATTTTCCGTCATTGAGATCGTGAGATTTTAGGCCGAAAGGATTGGGTCTGAAGATAAACAATAATATCTCCATACCATGGATCAAGAGTATTGATAAGAAACAAGGATTCGTCCGTAATGGGCTCTTCCGCCACAGTTTTAGTATTAGTACGCGGGAAATCACACATCAGTTCCGCAAAAACCAAAGATTTCTTTGCCTTGGATTTTTCAAATTCCAAGTCAAATTCCTGCAGGATAACTATCCATTTGGAATACTTGACCCCTAGCAATTGTTTGGTCAAGATATACATCATAGGGTTTGACACATGGGGTATCACTAAGACCTCCACTACATGACGAGGGAGACTTGTCCTGTTATTGCTCAGGGTTGAGATTGGCAGTGGAGGGGTAGATATTGGCATCATGGAGATGCCCCGGGAGGATGGGATTGGCTCTGACACATGTTTTTCCACTAGGCCTTAGAAGGGAAGGATACAATCCATGCACGATGGGGAGTATGTCATAGTTATATTAGTGCAACGCCATCATGGTGGCACCACTCTAAGACTAGCAGGGAACCGGGGCATCACAACTCTTTATAGTTCAATAACCTTTAGGGACGAGTTGGCTACTACAAGGGGAGATCATTCAGGTATTCCATTGGGCTTTAGCAAGTCACTGATGGAGCAGGGGATTTATAGTATTTTCACTAGGCAAGAAAGTGAGTGGAGATAGGGGAGCTTCACGTTGGACAGGATGGCATGGGATCCTAGTATTGAAGAATTATTTCATCAAAGTACAGTGTAGAGGTCAAGGACGATTCAATGGCGCATTTGGGACTTGGCACATTTTGTTGTGATAGTGGGGAGAAACAACTAGAGAGGATGCTTGTTCATGCATTGCTTAAGGACAAGCATTTTATGGCAGGGAGGATTGTGATATTCCCACTTAGCAACATTGGTAAGGGAAATATCATTTTTTGGCTAGTTTCGAATTAATTCACATTAGCACTTAGGAAGTTTGAGTTTAGAGGCCCCAAATGTATTTTTGATCAAATGTGATCCAAAACCTTAGAGGATGGAGGAGAAAATCGAGCCACTAGTGGTATGTGGGGGCCACTCATAGAAAATTATAGCCCACATGGGAAACACACTCCATTGCAGTGAAGTTGGTGGGGGAAAGTTGAGTTGGGCCCAGATGGGCATCTTTGAGGCTCCTTGATAAATAGAGAAAGAGACACTCATTTTGGTCATTCATTCATCTATTCAGAAATTGTATCTTTGACATAGAACACTTGAGTTGAAGCCAAGTCTGCAGTGTTGTTTAGCACACGAGTGTCTCCTAGTGGAGATCTCAACCCATGCTTCGGTGGACTTCGAGTGCCAGCCCAAGGAGGGATTTCTACTTCATCATCAATTTCAGGAGTATAGAGGGCAGGTACATAGAAGAGGGCCATCCTATAGTAAATCTCATTTCATCACACACATGATTGCGTCATCTCCTCCATGACTATGCAGCCTTTGGAGCGAGACTCTTTGGGACTGCACTATCCGGGGGAGTTTGGAATTGGGGTGCTTGGAGATGATTTGGGAGGCCATTTGAGGAATATTGCTGGATTTGGGAGAATAGATATTGACAGGATCAGTCATAGCAACAAAATTCGAAATTGGACGAGGGCCACGCTGTGAAGGGTCAATTTTTGAAGGTTGGAACTAAAAGAAACCCTTTTTGGGTTTTTATGAGTTTTGGGCTAGGATCACAATCCCAAATTCTGAGAATTTTATGGGCATATTTGAGGGGTCAAAAAGGGGTCCCAATTCAACCAACAATTAAAGGAGTTAGGGGAAATATGACCGAATTTACGTAGTCAAGCATTGGAAAATTCCTTCGTGGGTTTTTGTGGGTTATTGGTGGAGAGATCGAGGTTAATTTCCTGGAAATTTCTAAGCACCCAGGGAGGCCCTAACAACAGTTCCAT
The DNA here is from genome assembly GCA_000404065.3 of Pinus taeda. Lineage (NCBI taxonomy): Eukaryota > Viridiplantae > Streptophyta > Pinopsida > Pinales > Pinaceae > Pinus > Pinus taeda. The sequence continues at coordinate 208,901 of APFE030202236.1, forward strand.
TCATACAATAGCATATTTCTAGGCATCTACAACGTAATACTTGAGCAACATAGTAATAGATTGGAGGAGGGTGTCTTACTTGTCATTTTGGGATTCATTAGCTTGCCTTGAGCAAGCCTAGGTGCACTCATTCCAACACCTCATTGTACACCCATTTTCATTAATAGAAAGAGTACAACAGTTGTTTTGGTGCCAATTTGTGGTTTGGTTGTTTGTTACTGTTTTATGGTGTTTTGTCTATGTTTGCTTTGCATATTTACTGTTAGAATTCCTTAGGGATATTACAGAATAATATTAAACCCAAGGGATAAATATTATAAACCCAAGGGGTATAAACCCTAAGAGAAATATTATAAACCCTGAAATAAACATGGTTGACCATGGTTGACAAAGATTGTGTCAATATGAAAAATATTGACACAGTCTTTGTCACAATGCGATGTTGGACTCTGGTTGACCATGATTGATTTTCATATTGAGACAAAATCTGTCATAATGTGACATTGGATGATGGTTGGCCATGGTTGACCATGATTGACCATGGTTGAGCATGGTTTATTTTCATAGTGAGACAATCTTGGTTGAAATGTGACATTGGATTATGGTTGACCATGATTGATTCTCATATTGGGAGAATCTTTGTCATAATGCGAGGATGGACCATGGTTGACCATGATTGATTTTTATATTGAGGATCTTTGTCACAATGCGACATTGGAGCATGGTTAACACAATGTGACGTTGAAAAATCATACAATCTTTATCATAATGTGACCATGGTTATTAACGATCATTGACCATGATTGACAATAGTTGACAATGGTTGATTTTCAAATTAAGATAATATTTGTCACAATACGATGTTGGACAATATTTGAACATGGTTGATAATGATTAACCATGCTTGACCATGGTTGATGATGGTTGACCATGGTTTATTTTTACGATGAGACAATCTTTGTCACATTGTGATGTTGGACCTTGGTTGGGCATCATTGACCATTGTTGGTTTTCATATTGACCATGATTGACCATGATTAACCATGCTTGACCATGATTGATTTTCATATTGAGACAATCTTTATCAATATGTGAAATTTAAGCATGGTTGACCATGGTTGACCATGAATGACCATGGTTGACAATGGTTGATGATGGTTGAACATTGTTGATTTTCATATTGGAACAATCTTTGTCAGAATGTGACATTGGACCATGTTTGACCATGATTATAAATGCAAGAAAATTATATTAAGCCCTAGGAATATGAACCCTTAGATTAATAAACCTAAGGGACTGATATTATAACCCAAAGGCTAAAAACTCAAGGGATTATAAACCCAAGGGAATAATATTAAACCTAAGGGTTTAATATTATAAACCCAAGGTATATGAACCATAAGATAAATATTATAAACCTTAAAATAAACATGGTTGACCATCGTTGACCATGGTTGATTTTCATATTAACACAATCTTTGTCACAATGCAATGTTGGACCATGGTTAATCATGATTGATTGTCATATTGAGACAATCTTTGTCATAATACGATGTTGGACCATAGTTGACCATGGTTGATTTTCATATTGAGATAATATTAGTCACAATGCAAACCCAAGGGATTAATATTAAAAACCCAAGGGATGAATATTAAACCCTAAAATTAATAAACCTAACAGATTAATATTGTAAACCCTTAAGTTAATATTAAATCCTAGGAATATAAACCTTACAATTAATATTATAAGCCAAAATAATTTATATTATAAACCGAATGGATTATAAACCCAAAATATGTATATTAAACGCTAGGATTAATTACAAACCCTAATAATATTATACCCTAGGAATATGAACCCTTACATCAATAAACCCAAAGGATTGATATTATAATCCCAAAGCACTAATAAATGCAAGGGATTAATACTAAAAACCCAAAAAAACCAAAAGATTAATTTTGTAAACCCAAGGCATATAAACCCACATAGTTTATAATATAAACCCAACGGATTATAGACCCAAGGGATTTATATTAAACCCAAGGATTAATAATATAAACCTGTCAATAATATTATACCCTAGTGATGTGAACCCGTAGATTAATAAACCCAAGGGATTGATATTATAAACCCCAGGGATTGATATTATTGATATTATGGTTGACCATGGTTGATTTTCAAATTGAGATAATCCTTGTCACAATGCAATGTTGGACGATGGTTGACCAGGGTTGACCATGGTTGAGCATCGCTGATATTCATAGTGAGATAATCTTTGTCACAATGCAAAGTTGGACCATGGTTGAACATAATTGATTTTCACATGGAGAGAATCTTTGTCATAATGCGACGTTGGACCATTGTTGACCATGGTTGATTTTCACAATGAGAAAATTTGTCACAATGAGATGTTGGACCATAGTTGACACAATGTGACATTGAACAATTAAACAATCTTTGTCATAATGTGACCATGGTTATTAAAAATCATTGACCATGATTGACAATGGTTAACCATGGTTGATTTTCAAACTGAGAATTTTTTTGTCACAATGCGATGTTCGACCATAGTTGACCATGGTTGAAAATGATTAACTATGCTTGACCTTGGTTGATGATGGTTGAGCATGGTTAATTTTTAAATTGAGACAATATTTGTCATAATGTGATGTTGGACCATGGTTAACCATAATTGACCATGGTTTATTTTGTTATTGACCATGGTTGACCATGATTAACCATGCTGGACCATGATTGATTTTCATATTGGGACAATCTTTGTCACAATGTGACATTTAACCATGGTTGACCATGGTTGACCATGAATGACCATAGTTGATGATGGTTGAACATGGTTGATTTTCATATTAGGACAACCTTTGTCACAATGTGATGTTGGACCATGGTTGACCATGATTATAAACCCAAGGAAATGATATTAAACCCTAGGAATATGAATCCTTAGATTAATAAACCTAAAAAATTTATATTATAAAGCCATTGGATTATATTAGAAACCTAATGAATGGTAATCAACAACCAAGAGATTTGCATGCATAACATAGCATGAGTGAAACACCAAAAGTTGTGTTGCTGGAAAATGTTTAACTTTGATATCATGTCAAATTTAGGAATAACTCAATACTTTGATGATTATGTTAATGCTATTTGCTAAAAGCTATCAAATTGAGAAATAACTTAATACTTTGATTATTATCTTATTTTCTAAAAAGTGTATATATAAAAGGAAGTGGTTATTCATTTTATATTTTATAAGAAATTATAGATTTATCTATTGACTATTTATTTCTCCCACTTCGAAATTATTCCAAGATTATATAATATTATTGTAGGAACTCATTACATTGACATGGTACTTGGCTTGTCTATAACATTAACAATTTATTGTATTATTATTATATTATAAATTAGGAATTTCTCAATTAAATTATAGTGTTAAGTTCTTTCTAAACATTCACAAGTTTTTAAATATTCCAAAAATATATATATATATATAAAATGTTACATCACACTCCACATATAAACAATTAGATATATATATATTGTTGTAACTATATGTAATAAATATAATATATTGCAAAAAAATAAATATGTTATATATAATAATATTAACATATTATAAATTTGCATTATACAAAATATAATGCAATAAGTTGTAATAAGAAAGAAAATAAACAATAAAATAAATTAAGGTATGCTATAATTAAAATAAAACTAGAACTAAAGTATTTCAAAATTAAATTTAACCTAAAGTAAAGCCAAATTGATAAAGTCATAGAAGAATATGGGAAGTTATAAAGCCCTTTTATTTTTGTATTTTGGGTATATCCATGGGCAAGAATTATCATTCGCATCACCAAAAGATAAAAAAAAAAATTGCAATCTGATTCACCATTCCACATGGATCGACTGCACACTCCTGAATTATATTATAGGGGTTTTCTAACGCAGAGATCCAATGGAGAAAAGTTGCCTTTGAAATTGCAATGCTTATCTCTTCAGAATTTTTATTTAATAATTTCTTCGAAGAATACAAACTCGTACAACCCAAGATTAACAAAATAAATTTTGCTTGATAAACATGAACCATGTAGATATGGCTCATGGGGTTGGGTTTAATAATAAATTAACGCTCATCGTGTGTGCGCTCCACTGTATTTGTTGGGCGCCGTGGAGTTTACTGTATGCGGGGAAACTCATGGAGGGGCCCACAAGTGGGCCCTCATACTTTTAAATATATATGTTATATAATATTGTTGGTGGACCATTAATTAATTGGTTTGAATTTTACGAATAAAAATGATTTTATAGCGAGGTGACGTATGTTATTTAATTTATATTGATATTTTAGTATAATTATAACTATAACGAGATATTATATATTATATATATAAAAATAAAAATAAAACTTTCATATATGAATGTTTTTATAGTTTAAAAAGGAAGATATATATAAATCTGGAGACTTGGGCTTATGGACAAAAAAAAAGATAGCATGTTGAACATGCGTAAGAAAAAGTTAGACAGTCCATTGCTTCCACTAAGGAATTAGAGAAAACATGAGCACATAATCATTACAGAGAATAACTGGAAATAGGAAAAAGGAGTTTGTATGCAGCCAATATAGTTAGTTAGTAGATGAAAGAAGAACAATATAAACTTGTTTAGTTACTAGATGAAACAACAATACAACTTTTTTCAATACAACTTGGTGTGAGCGGGAAAAAATCAAAATTTTGAGTATGAAAGATTTGGGAAAAATCAGCTAAATTTTGAAAGGCTCTAATTTACAACCAATATATTGGAATTGGGCATGGCCAATTGTTGGAAAGATAATTTCAAGAAGGATACAAGTATCCACCCAAAAATATGGTTTGAGACCAAAAATTTTGGAAAAACTTAAAATAAAGCTATGAGTTTTTAAGGGGCAAGAAAAGTTAAACAAGTTGCAAGTTTTCAAATGGCATAACTTTCAGCTCGGGTATCTGAATAATGCAAGTAGAAAATCAATAAACATCTATTGATGAGGAGAACAACCTAGTAAACCTAGACTTTGGAATTTAGTAAGAATTCTGGTCAAAAATTGTAGGAAAAGCTACATAAAAAATTTCAGAGAAAATTGCCTAATGGTAAATAGGAGTCCAGAAGATTCCCCGAGCACTTATCGTGAAGAGGGAGCAGTTAGGGCTGTGAATATAAGCATGATTAATGTTAAAACATAATCTAATGGTCATGGAATGGACCAATCAGAAGATGGCGATACAGAAGAAACCATCAAGAGTCTCAAATTGGAAGTGCTCAACTACAAAGATGACAATGAAAAGATGATGATGGAGCAACAACAGATTAACCAACAAATTTTGTAGAGTTTAAACAAAATTCAAAGATAAATAGGCCACCAAACTAAGTCTAGACTAGGATATGAGCATAATTCTAGAGCTAGAAAGAGAGGCACTAGGAGCTCGAGGAATTCCAGGAGTGGTGTTCATCAACACCATTACTCAACAAGCAGGACCAGTAAAAGGGCTTATTCTACAGTGGAGTCTGGTAGTAGGCCTAGTGTGTTACTAGTGAGAAATTCAAGCAAAAAATCAGATAAGGAAAATTTGCAAGGAGAGTTGAGGAAAATAAAACCTCCCACATTTAATGGAGAGAACAAGAAAGGAAAAGAGGTTGAAGTATGGTTTTTGGAGGTGAGAAAACATCTTTAGCTATATAATTACTCATCAAAATTGAATGCTAGAGTTTCCATATATCATCTGAAGGGCAAGGCTAATCTCTAGTTGGAGTAACTCAAGGCAATTAAGCACTTGATTGAAAGGAGTACCACTTGGAGAAAATTTAAAGAATATTTCCAAAGGAAGCATTTATTAGAACGATATTGTGAGTGGAAAATGCAATAATTCTTTGATCTTCAACTTGGACACATGACCATGGAACAATATGGTTAGAAATTTGTTGAGTTATTGAGGTATGTATAATTTATTAAAGATGAAAAGGTTTAAATACAAAGAGAATACAGAGCTTTGGGTAGTAAAAAGAAGAATTTTATGGAGCAAAGAAAGAAGGGTTTCAAACCCTTTCCAGTTAAGAATAATTTTTAGGCAAACCAGAATAAAACCCAAGCTTCTAATTAGTCAGAAGGAGGTGATTCTTTAAGCAAGAGGCTTCAACTTCCACCTATTAAATGTTGGTGTTGTAAAGGAAACCATTGGTATATAGATTGTCCTCATAAGGAAAAGAAGATGAGGACTATACACAACATGCAAGCAACAACTACTATGGATCATGTGGATACGTGCATGCTCAAAATTTATGCAACTTTGGATAATCAACAAATGGAACATCAATTTCATATGACAGAGGTTGGAGGTAAGCTAAAAAATTAGTCCATTATTATTTGAATTGATTCTCAAGCCAACAAAAATTATATTAATATGAATCTAGTTGAAAAAAATTAATTTGAAGAAAATCAAACATTCAAAACCTTGGTTAGTACAACTAGCTATAGGTATGAAGAGAAAGGTTACAAAATTAATTAGAGAATGCCTAATTGAGATGAATGGGCTAAGAACAACAACTAAATTGAATGTAATTTCATTGGGTACATATGATTATTTGATTTTCATGGATTGGCTAGAAAAGAACCATGTAATACTTGATTGCTACAACAAATCTTTTAATTGTATTGATGATGAGGGATAACAAAAGTAGGTCCAAGGAATTCCTAGGTTGATGTTCATCAAGAGATATCAACCATCTAATTGAAAAATAATTTTAAGAAAGGTTGCGAGATCCTTATAGCTCATATGGAGAAATTAAATATGGAAAAACAAATTAATATAGAAAATTACCCAGTGGTTCAGGAATTTGCTGATGTATTTGTAGAAATACCTAGATTACCTCCAAGAAGGGAGATTGATTTTTCTATTTACCTAGTTCAAGGAGCTATTTTAGTATCTAAAGCACCATAAGGATGAGTACTCCGGATCTTAGTGAATTACAGATGCAACTAGAATGTTAGGTCCCTATACTACTAGTGTAACCCCTTATTGTTATTAGTACAACCCCCTTATTATATTGTTATGCCCATGTAGTCACCATATTATTATTATTGTGCCCCATAGAAGCTCATTATTGTTATTATTGTGCCCTTACATTATTATTGTTATGTCAGCTCTGATTATATTATGACCCCTTAGACTCCTATATATAGAAAGGAGGTCTTGTCATTTGTATCATCTAAGAATTGTT
>APFE030202236.1:232911-271848 GCA_000404065.3 Pinus taeda
AGCGAAAATTCCATGATGACCTGTTTGGAGCAGCGAAACCCTAGAATCCAAAGCTCTGATACCAAATGTTATTGAAACCAACTCAAGAAAAGATAGAAAAGATAGATCAACGCCTTAGAATTCAGCCTCTTCGAGGGGGCAACCTCCTTTACATTACATAAATGAACAATTCTTGGATGATACAAATGAAAAGACCTGCTTTCTATATATAGGAGTCTAAGGGGTCATAACATAATCAGAGCCGACATAACAATAATAATGTAAGGGCACAATAATAATAATAGTGGGCTTCTATGGGGCACAATAGTAACAATATGGGCACTACGTGGGTACATCAACATAATAAGTGGGTTGTACTAATAACAATAAGGGGTTACACTAGTAATATAGGGGCCTAACATTTTACTTCTTTAGTAGAGTATTCTTCTTCCCTACCCCTCTTGCGATTAGGACATTCTTTTTTGTAGTGTCCAAAGTTATGACAACCATAGCATCTTACTTTAGCTAAGTTCTTCCTTTTCTTCCCAAACCTTCCAAATATTTCTTTTCGTTTTGACACTAATTATTTATTTCTTTCTGATGTTTCTTTACTTTCATTCTTCATCCTATCTACTTCTGCCTTGACGAGATACCATAACCTAATGTATGGGATAACTTCATCTTCTCTAGAGGCAATTAGGTTACCTTGTTCATTAGTTAATGCATTTAAAATCATTGAGAGTATTTCATTATCTAATACTCTATCTCCTAGACCCTTCATTTGTTCTTTTATTTGAGATGCCTTAGAGAGGCATGATGATATCCCTTCATCTATGTTCAACTTATGAACTTTAGATCTAAGAGTTAAGATCTTTTCTATCGTGCTTCTATAGAAAAGTTCTTCTAGATTATCATATATTTCTTTAGATGTTTCTAGCTTTACTACATAGGAAATAAGTGAGTCTTTAATTAGGGGAGTTTTGAGGTTGAAAATGGGCCTCCTAAGGAAATTATAAAATAATAGTGGAAATAATAAAATAAGATTACAATACATCATCGAATTTTGGAGGGAAAAAATAAAAAACTATTTTCAATTCATATTTTCAACTTATCTCCCTATGGGTTTACTCAAATTTTGAGTAGTAACACTCATTAGATGCATAATTTGATTCACCATCCAAGGAGTACCCATGTTGCACACTTTCAGTGGACCTCGCTGCACAAAAAATGAGAAATGCATGAAACAATTAGTGTAATCATGTTTTTTCATGTATTTCTCATTTTTCATGTAGCAGGGTCCATTGAAAGCATGCAACATGGGTACTCCTTGGATGAGGAATTAAATTTTGCATCCAAAGAATACTCCCACTCGAAATTTGAGTAAACCCTTATGGAGATCAGTTGAAAATACGACCTGAAAAAGTAGTTTTATTATTTTATTATTTTTTAATCTTTTTACTTTTTAACTCCAAAAATGGTCATCCCCCATGGTTGACATCATAATCTTGAATCCAATTAGTTCTTATAAAATTTATTTTTGTTGTACATTTTTCTTAGGAGGCCCATTCTAGACCTCAAAATTCCCCTAATGGATGGATTCCTTAAGTATCTTTTGAGCCTTGAGATCCTTTTTCATGTATTCTGATAATGCTCGTTCTTCGGATGGTTTGGAGACTTTCCCATGAACATAATCAATGACTTCATTTACTTCAAGGACAATGTCTATCCTATTTTTCCAAGAAAGGATGTTTGATGCCCCAACCAGCTTTTTATCTTCTTTAAAACATGAAGTCATTTTCGTAGATTGTATTATAATAAGAGGTACTTACTTGAGAAGATCAAATCTTCATCTTTGACGAAAAACTTGTTGCTTCTTGCTTTAATTATTTTGGAGAGGGAGGACTAATTTCTATGAGATCCTTGTTTCAAGAGAGAGAGGAATGAATTTTAATTCAATCTTTCTTAGGGCCTTCACTTCTTTTGATGATGTGATGATATCAGAAATGCTTCTACGGTTTATGCTTCCTTCTTGAAGATGATTTCAAGATTCTTGTTTTCGATCTAGGGTTTTTGGTTTGGTGAGAATCTAGATTTCCTTCTTGATATCCTTTGACTTAATTTGTTCCTCCTTTGAATATTTATTTATGTGTCATCTTGTTTTGTCTCCCCCTTCTTGTCTTCAACACCTTAGCTCCAATACCATGTTGAGAAATCTAGGGAATTAAATGTTAAGAATTTATCTACTTGATAATTGCTTGTGATATGCTTGTTCTTATTTTACTTATGATATTTCACTTTGTTAGATTTTTAGTGTGTTTTTTCATCAAGAAAATTATCAAAATAAAGACAAGTGACACAAAAATATAGGCTTCTCTAGCCAGAACCAAAACCTCTCATCCCTTGAGAGGAAAACCTCATAAAATTCTTCTTCTAGATCTTCAATTGATAAGTACCAAGATCATGACACTGAACCATTGAATATAGTATCCTTCCAAGACACTTGTCACCCACTGTGATATGTTCCTCCCTTCTTCGTCTTTTCCTCCTAGAGAAACTCGGTCTCTATCTCGTTGTATTGCACCTCCACAACTTCCATAGAGAATCTCGGTCTCTAATTTTTTTAGAGAGAACCTCGGCCTCTCTTGCTACCCCAGAAGAATCTACTGCCCAAAATTCGCACTACCCAGAAGTTTATGCTACCTAGACTTCGCACTTCCAAAAGATTTTGCTACCCAAACTTTGTACTTCCTAGATGAACCTTCGTCGTCCCCAGTAGATGATGTCCCAAAAGAATCTTCGTCCTTCCCTTACGCTTCTCCTTCTTCATCGTTCTTCTAGCCCTCTTTCTTTTGTCGTCTTCTTCACAATTTTCTAGTGAATGATTTTTTGAATTGTGTATATCCAAATGAGTTCGACTAGGGATATATATACCCTTCTTCACTTCCCTTTAGGCCGACTTGACAGTTGGAGTTTAGGCCGACTTCATCTTGCAGCTTCCTCATAGTTTATTGGTGTTATAGACATATTTGGGCACATCAACCCCAAACTTATATGTTAATATATTAGGGCTCATCAACCCCTAAAAAAGTTGTTTCATAACATAGTCATTTGAGTACATCATTCCCTAAAAGTTCCATCTGAGAAACCATCCAAAAATTTCTTAAATTGAACCATACTGATTGCTCCACTAGCAAAGTGCGATGCATACTGAGTAGTACACTGCCAGGGTGTGATGCATATTGTTTAGGCCTTCTATAGGGTGCAATGAGCGAGGATGGACAAATTTCCAGGATAGTTTGTTAGTTGGTTGTTCATGGAATCTTCTAGAAACTTCTCCTGTACCACTTGCCTCTCTGAATTCGCCCAAGGATGACCAAGGGAATTAGGAAACCACCTCTAATCCCTTCTCTTGTGGAACCAATTGTAACAAGTGGAATGACACTATTCAAACCCCATGGATGACTCACACCCTTGCAAACATCTATAAATGGATCTCTAATCCAAGAGATATAGAGGTTGGAATGTTGTGAATTGCAAGTAAGTGTTGATAGTTTGTCATTGACGAGAGAGCATCGTATTCTTGTTGGTTTGATCTTGCTATTTCATGAGGTGAAGAAGGATTGAAGCTGGGAGGATGGCACTGGATCAGACAACTGGGTTGTAATTCTCCTTTCTATTAATAAAGCTCTTCAAGTTTTCTCCCATATGATTGTGCAATTGTGAATGCTATCATTTATTCGTTATATATCTGATTCTGTAATGTTTATGTTGTAATAGATCACGATTCTTTGATGGTTCTTTGTTGCTGTACTTGTGCAGGTACTCTCCAAGCATGTTAAGTATGAGGTGGAGTTGCAGGATCTACCAAAGGAGAGAAATATCAAGAAAGGGATTAAGCGGAAGTTCCATGTTGGTTCCATTATCTTTGTCTTATCTGTTACACATAGGGAAAATCATTGAATTGCTTTAAACTGTTGTTTCTAGGGTAGCTGCCAAACCTAGAGGGTTAGTCGTTCGGCAAGACACTAGTTTTCTCAGAAACAAGTTGGAAACTCCAATGGAGAATACCAGATGTTTGTTTGTTGTTATTGTTTGTTTTATGTTCAATTTGATAAACTATAGATAGAGTCTGAAGCCAACTAGGTAGCTTTCGAACTGCTCTTGCTTTGAAATTGCATAGTAGATGAATGTTGCTTCATTCAATCTCTAGTTTAGTTTATGAATTAAACATTTGACTTGCAACCACATAGAGATGCCCTTTTGGTAGCTCAGTAACCTCTCAAGGCATTCCATCATACTTTGCTTATCATTTTTCATCAAAAAACAACTTAATTCATTGAAAATAGCTCCATATTTGAGCCAAAACCCATTTCAGTTGCGTTCCCTGGAACATCGCATTATCTTCCACTGTGACTTAGTATGCATAGCACTTCCTGAGTGTATAAAGTGTGATGCATCTCAATTTCTATGAAGCCTAGGTGCGATGATTGACTAAACTCTTTTTCCATCTAGAAATTGAGGGTTTTTTATTTGTTTTCAGTTTTATTTGGTTGTTTTGCTACAAATGAACAGTGCCTCTTTACTGAACCTTACTTGAATCACTTAGATCAGCCTCAATTACATTAGGATTAGTGAATGTTTTTGTGTATTTTTTCCTCATTTACAATCCTTTGTCGAAAAGTTGTTTTAGTCAATTTGTCGCTTTGATACAAAAAGTGTTGTAATTGTCGTTTTGTGTCGAAAAGAGAAGTGTCGTAAATTATTCCTTCCCTTGATAATCGATTAAACTTTTCTTCATGTATTTGATTTGATTTGTATACATTCAAAGTGTTGAAATAATTTTTATTCAAAATTGAAAGTGTCGTTTTGAGTCTTCCTTTCCCTTTCGAAGAAAAAATTGTCGAAAATGTCATTTTGAGTGCAATAATTTTAGATCTTTGCTACATTTAGCTTCCCTTTTTGCATCTTTCACATTAAGGAAAGCGAAAACAAATACATGCATTTGCATTTAGCATTTTATGATTTGTATGCAAAAATATGATTTAGGGAAATGCATTAGTGTGTGCTCTCTGCTCTTTGCTTAAAAGCACTGTTATCTTCTTTCCCTAGTAGCTAGGATTTTCATTGCTCAAATAAACAAAGATCGTTTATCATTGTAGATTGCATCTTAGGAATTTCAGATTATCATTACGCGGTGAATCGTTGAAAGGCAAACTCTAAACAAGATCAACTTTAAAATGAATTTCAATGAACCTAACAACGCTTTGAAACTTAACGCAACATATCTAGAGGTCTAGGCTAGTGACGTGTTCTAGCATCGTTAAAACTAGTGGCTTTCGTTTTCATTAAAGGTTGGGTGATTCCTCCTCCTTGATATGACAAGTGCTAGCACGGACTTGTGCTCCCCGTACCATCATGTATATATTGGGAGACCACAATAGGCTGAAATCCTTTATCCATAGGAAACTGAGTCTGCTGCCTTATTGATCGCAATGCACTGAACACAACATTCAGGAAGATTGACTGCCGTACATAAGTCCTTGGTAATTTCTCTTTAATTTATCACCAAGGTGTATATTGCAGTTTTGCAATTGGTTTGGTAATCCCTTTGTTTATATTCTCCAGAGTAGTCACTTTCATTCCTTTTCGACTCTCTAAAAGAAAAGGTCCATCTGAGCACTTGTCCTTTTAGGCTCATTAAAAATCGAAGGAGACTAGAGTCATATTTAGCTTTTTCTCAACTCTTAAAAAATGAAAAAGAAAAGTTGTGTCCAAGCATCATTAAAATTAATTGAATTCGGAATAACATCATTTCCCCTTAATTTTGAGTTGATCAAGTAATCCGAAATCATGGAAGAAAGTCAATCAAAACCCCGTCGTTCGTGGAGATTAGTGAGTCAACCATCTTTGCCTCTGGAAGCGAAGCCAATCCGGACAAAGTGGTCTCATTTAACTGAGTCTAGTTCATATGGTTTATTTGAAACTTTTGTTTCAACATCGTCAGAGACTCCAGTTACTCCGATTATTTCTGATACATATTCCTTCAAAGAGGAAGTTCTGTAGTTACAAAAGGACATTAGAACTGATCCTAGTGTAGCGGTGAACACTTCTGTATCTGAAAAAACTCCATCTAGAGTTGATCCAGAACCCATCTCAGTTCAAACTGAGGCTACATTTGAACCAGTAGTTATTCAAGAACCTCCCTTTGAGACTGAATTTCATTTGCTTGAACATCTGGACTTTGAGTTTCAGTATTTAGAAGGTGTCACCCCTCCAGTATCTGTCACTACAAAAGCTATACCTTCTTTGGCTCCATAAATATTTTACGGACCTGATAGTCTACTTCTTCCACCTAGTCTGATTGCTATAAAGGAGATAGTAGAGGATCCCCCATCTAGAACCCCATTTCATTTTGGAACTGGGATTCATTTATATCCTTCTACTCCTAAGTTCGGTCCTTTCAATCCTGCTTCATCGCAAGTTCCTGTCGAATCACTTGGAGAGATTTTGGATAAGCTAACCATGTCTGAGCAACCATCAACATCTAGGAATGTGTCATCTGATGCAGCTGCGGTGGAATCTCTTGCTGCTATTCCTATATTTTTTTCCAGTACACTTGAGTCATATTTATATGGTACATCATCTGTTCTAGCTGGTTATCAATCATTAGCTGGAGTCCACTCAGGGGCTGCTTCGGCGCCATGGTCTGCTTCCATTTATTCATCCAGACTCCCATATGGTTTTTATTATGTTGAATCCCAACCATTTGATCCTGCATAACAGTATCAATATTAGCAATCCAGTCATCAAAGACCTATATATCCTTTAAACATTGGACTTCTGCCATATGGAGAGCAATATGCCTATTCACCGTTTCCTCCCTTTTCTGGGGGACTACCATATGAGAGTTTCGAACAATATTTAGGTCAAACTGGAATTAAATCTAGTGGTTGGATACCAATACTACCAAAACAACCAAGGGTTGCATATCCAACGCAACTGATCAAACCTGTGTCGAATGTTCCCACTACACCTGTTGTTCCAACTGTGCTGCAATCACAAGCACAACCTGTTGTGTCTCAACCTCAAACTTCTCCTTCTTCCTTGCAACCTCAAGTTTTGAGGCAGAAGACTCAAGTCTCTCAGGTTGTGATACAACAACCACTTGTCTCTATGGCTCAACCACAACCTCAGGTTAGTGCTCCTTTATCTGGAACGACTCAAGCACAAATGGGTATTGTTAATCCACAACATGGTCAATATTTTGGTACTGGGCAACAACAAATGGTTCAACAACCATGGCTAGCACAATATCAACAACCGCAATTCCAGGAAACCCAACCTTAGTTTGGGCATGGTTCACAAGCTCAGACTGGATTTGGTCAATATCAAGCCTACTGAGGACCTGGGAAACAAGGCTTTGTAGCTTATGGGCAACCACATTTAAAAACTAGTTATCATCAACCACCCTATAATGGTTATGTCCAACAACCTTATCAAGGTTACCAACAACAGATGCCTTATGCTGGTATGCAAAGACCTACTGCTCAGGCGATTCCATCTTATCCTGGATATGCTCCACCCAACCTGAATCAATAGTTGTCTTTTTGTAGCAACTCTAGAACTATCAAATTTTAACCAACTCACGAATGAGTGCTGGCATCATTGTCAAATGGTGAAGATGTTTGTTCCAGATCAGCTTTTAGGTGAGTGGTTTATTAAGTCCATATTGCCATCTATCACTAAGGACGTGGCGAAAGGAGGAGTTCTCATAGAAGAGCAAGTCACTGCTCGTGCCCAATATTTAGATTTTATCTATACACAATCTGGCACACTCTACGACAAAATTCCTGATGCTCCTAGACCAACTTTTTCCGTTACACCTCCTCCTAAATCGAGTAGGGACTCTCATGCCAGTGACGATGTGATCAGTTCCTCGAGCACGCAAACCACAAGAGGTACATCTGGTCAAGCTCTTACTGTTTCTAGTCAAAATGCAAATGATAATTCTCTTGCCTCGAAGATTAATGTCGTGTCATCTAACAAAGGCAAAAATCCAAGGCAACCAGGGGGCAAGAAGAAAGGGAGAAATAATAAGAAGAAACATGAGAATTCCACTCTTGAAAAATCATCTGAAAACCCTACTGCGGAAAGGAAACCTCCTTGTTATCCATGTTTGATATGTAACAAGGAGAATTTTACGAGAGATTGTCCACATCGATCTGAGGCTTTAAAACTTTTGAAGGCTTCGAATACCTCAACGGTGTTGACTGATCTGTTTCCAAACCCAGAAACTCATATGGTTGCTACCAATAATGCTTCTACATCTCAAGTGCTTATGATATCCATCGCAAACAAGCAAAATGATGTTTTGGTATCAACAAGGAGTAAATATTATGGGAATCCATCGTCGTCGAACAACCAGGCTACTGATCAACCTAGTGCTTCAACAATGACTTCGCTAGAAGTTGTTCCACCCATTATTCCTGAATTAATTATTAAACTACCAAAGGGAGTCGTACATAAATTGACATTTAATCCTCGTGCTCGAGTTGCTCAGAATTATAGTATAGTGGAGGATCTGGCTCAATTGCCATCTGCTATGTCAACACTTGAGGTATTGCCAAATTGTCCCTCCCAAAAGCAGGCTTTGTTATTAGCAATAGGTGGGATCGATCCAACAGATTCCAATCTGGTGGTCTTTAATCATACTGGATATACACCATAGTTACTGGCCCAACTCACTTTCCTTATACAGGTAAAATCCCTCAATAAAAATGTTCATTGAACCATCATTGATGATGGGGCATCTACTTGTATTATGTCAATGAGTTGCTGGAAAAATCTTGGTTCACCACCCTTGTCACGATCACCAACAACACTAAAAGCATTCAATGGAAGGACGTACACTCCATACGGGATTTTAAGTAGCTTGCAAGTTAAACTGGGCGGGAAAAATAGTAGATATTGAAGTCGAGGTCATTGATGAAATCCTTGATTACAATATTTTACTGGGAAGGCCCTGGGTTTATGCTATGGCTGTCGTTTTGTCTACATATTTTCGAAAGATTGCATTTCCCTTCAAAGGTGGAATCAAAGTTGTAGACCAACTACCCTTTTTTGCTAATAGTTCATAAGCTACTAGAAGCATTCCATTGATCCATGGAAGTCCACAATCACTTCAAAATGTTGGAGTAGATCTCCTAAAACATACTTCCTTGATGGATACTTTTGCCCTCCCATCTCCATCTGGTTTCACGGAAGTGGCCACAGTGGAAACCTGCCACATGATCTCTTCTACATCATTTGAGTTTAAAAAGAGTTCCAAATAGTTTGAAAGTGATGATCATCGTGAGGCATTGCCTCCAAGCCCCATCAAATCTTTGTAGCAATCAATCTTTTGGGCTTGTGCGGAAAACTCGAATCTGCACTCAACGAATGTTTGGGTAGATAGGTCTTTAGAGTATGGTACCTCTTCTGATCCTTGGTCTCGTATACATTCTACAGATGAAGGAATCATCCAATCAATGATGATAGGAGAGACGCTGTGGGAAGGTTATCATCATCATTCCCACCTTCGAGATGACAATGAAGATTATTCAAACGACCTCAATTCTATAAATACAGTAGATTCCGAGTGAAGTCTATCCAACATTGAAGAAACTATCACTATTAATATTTTGACTAAACCTAATATTGTAGAGAATATTCACATCGGCAAATCTTGTTCTCCATCAGAACTAGATAGCTACTGTGATCTTTTTCGCGAATTCAGAGATGTCTTTGCATGGTCATATGAAGAAATCCCAGGCATTGACCCGAGAATTGTTGAACATGAGATCAAGATGTACCTTGATGTCAAACCAGTATGACAATGGCTTCAACCTGTTCATCCAAAGAAAGCCGCTGCCATTAAAGCAGAGGTTGAAAAATTTTTGCGTGTTGGCTTCATTTACCCTATACCTCTCACTGATTGGATATCGAATATTGTTCCTGTAATGAAAAAACAAGGAACGATTAGAGTGTGCGTCGATTATAGGGATGTAAATAAAGCATGTCCGACGGAAAACTATCCTACACCCTTTATCGACCAGAGTATTGATGAATGTGCTGGACTTGAAATATTTTCATTCATGGATGGATTTTTGGGCTATAATCAAATCAATATCCGCCCACATGACTAGTCAAAAACTGCATTTATATGTCCGTGGGGCACATTCACATATTGTAAATTACCTTTCAGTTTGAAGAACGTAGGGGCAACATTTCAGAGAGCAATGAATTATGCTTTCCATGACATCAAACACATCGTTCAACCATATCTCGACGATCTGCCTGCTTATTCGCGAAAATGGACTGATCATCTGCAACATTTGAGAGCCATATTTTTACATTGCCGACACTACAAGATACGACTCAATCCACACAAATGTGTGTTTTATGTTGGTTCTAGTTGACTGCTTGGTTTTTTAGTTTCAAAGGATGGAATTCGACTCAATCCATTAAAGGTTCAGGAAATTCTTGACATGCATCCACCTTCAAATTTGCTTCAGATTCAAAGATTCCAAGGGAAAGCTAACTTTCTGAGGAGGTTCGTTCCAAATTATTCTGAGCTCGCTACAGGTTATACATGTCTTTTGAAGAAAGGGGTACCCTTCCATTGGGATCATGTCGCGCAAGCTTCCTTTGATGCTCTCAAAGATTCCCTGATAATAGCATCATTAATGTATGCTCCTGACTATCAAAAAGACTTCAACCTATATCTCGCCACTGCAGATACAACCATCAGTATGGTTTTAGTGAAAGATGATGGCGGAATTGAACATCCTATATATTATTTAATTCGTAATCTTAATGATATAGAAATCAAGTACTCTTATGTTGAAAAGTTGGTTTTAGCAACCATTTAAGCAGTACAAAGATTTCGACATTATATTATGCTTCACAAAACTACCATTGTGTCAGATTGCAACCCTATGACATACATTTTGTCACGTTAATTGTTGGGGGGCAAATATTCCAAATGTATAGTCATCTTGCAGGAGTTTGATATGAAATTCATCAAATCCAAATCAAATAAGTCTCTAGTCTTTGCAGAGTTACTTTGCGACCTTCCCTTGTCCTCCAACGATTTAACATCAGAAGCATCAATCATGGATGAGACTCTATTTCTGGTACCGTCAAGCGATCAGTTGTACGGGGATATACTGATCTATCTATAGACCTAAACTTTTAGTTCTAACACCTCTCGCTTTAAAAAATGACGTACTCGATACCAAGCAAAAGATTATCTGATCCTTGGTGATACACTTTATCGTCATGGTATTGATACAGTTTTACGAAGGTGCCTCATGCATGAGGAGGCCGAAAAAGTTTTGAACACTTGTCATTCAGGTGCTTGTGGGGGGCATCTATCTAGTTATGCTATTGTACAAAAGATCTTACGAGTCGGTTACTTATGGCCCACCATATTCAAAGATTGCATACTTGCAGTTAGAAGTTGCCATGCCTGTTAGATTTTCGATCACAAAACCAGATTACCACCTGCACCACTGCATCCAGTCATTGTTGTTGGCCCATTCACTAAATGGGGATTTTGATTTCATGACATGTAACCCCACCTCACCCGGGGGGCATGCGTATATTATAGTTGCTGTCAACTACTTTACAAAATGGGCTTAGGTGATGCCTACATTGAACAATAGTGATGAAATGACTACACTCTTTTTTTTCAATCATGTAATTTCTAGATTTGGTGTGCCACAGGCTATAGTCATAGATCATGGGTCGCATTTTCGCAATCACATGATGGTTGAATTAACTACCAAGTTAGGACTGTCCCATGATAGTTCTACTCCATATTATTTGCAGGCTAACGGACAAGTTGAGGCAATCAACAAAGTCCTTAAGCGCATGTTGCAAAGAATGATTGGAGTCCATAAACAAAATTGGCATTTAATCTTGTACTCAGCTCTGTGGGCATATAGGACTTCAGTGAGAAATGCGACCGTATTTACGCCCTTTCAGATGGTGTATGGTTTGGAAGTAGTCTTACCAATTCAATGAAAAATCTCATCCCTCAAGCTTGCAATTGACTTGCTTCTCGTAACTTCTAAAGAAGAAGCTCGTTTCTTGGAATTAATCCATTTGGATGAAACCCATCATGATGTTGCATTGGCTAACGAAGCACATAAGAAACACATCAAGGCACAATATGAAAAAATGTTAAGCCTCATGTCTTGTCAGAAGGTGACCTGATCTTGCTTTACGATCAGGACTTTGACAAATTAGGAACAAGAAAATTTGAACCATTATGGATGGGCCCTTACATTGATAAATGTGTATTGACAAAAGGAGCCTATGAGCTAGTCGATTATGATGGGATTCCACTGTCGCATCCCCGAAATGGGTTGTATCTTAAATGTTACTATGCTTGATTAAGTGTAGTAAACTCATTGCACATATGCTTTTATTGCAATTTTGAGTGTTTTCTTTTAGAGTTGTCATTTTGGTTAGGTAATCCACTTCACATTCGTTGCAAATGTCAGACTTTTTGGAACCATTTTTTGGGTATGCCATTTCTTTTAGTCGTAGTACACACAACGTATCTTCTGTGGCTTGGGCCATATTTGCTCCAAGCGGTGAGTTAGTGAGTTTCTGGGGGATATGTATTGGTCGATCGACAAATAACATCACTGAGTATAGCGCATTGATTAAACTTCTCTCTGATGCCATTTCATATGGCGTATGCCGACTCATTGTTAGGCTAGATTCACAACTTGTCATTCTACAGCTTACTGGTGTTTATTCAGTTTGGAACCCAACTATTCTTCACATGTTCCTAAGAGTTAGGATTTTGGAAAGACATTTCGATTTCATTCAATATCAACACATTTCCAGAAACATAAACAAATTGACTGATTCATTAGCAAATTATGTGTTAAATAGACATTTGCAACATATGTAAAGAAAGCATTTCACATCAATATTTGCATAGG
The DNA here is from genome assembly GCA_000404065.3 of Pinus taeda. Taxonomy (NCBI): domain Eukaryota; kingdom Viridiplantae; phylum Streptophyta; class Pinopsida; order Pinales; family Pinaceae; genus Pinus; species Pinus taeda. The sequence goes on from APFE030202236.1 coordinate 245,889, forward strand.
ATTTCATCACTTAGCCAAAATAAAACTTCAAAAGTTAAAATAGATAGTTGTTAATAGTTTTCATAAAATGTTTTGTGTCCAATACAAAATTGGTCATCTGACCTAGAAACTTAAAATGACTGTAGAAAAACATCCTAGACTAGTGATGCTGGTGATTACATGTCACCGCCTATGCTATCATGCGTAGGAGCCTAGTCCAACGACTCAGTACACTAGTAGTATGGCGTTGTAATCTCAAAGGTAACTCATCAGTCCTAACATCCTAAATGTTGAGAGTGAGGCCCTCGCTCTGATCCTGTAGCATTGTCAGGGTCTCTAATATATCTAGATCCCAAAGGACGACCCTCCCTACAGCCTCCCCTACTGGAGCATCATCTACTTCCCGTGGGCGTGCCACTGGTTGCATGGTCTAATATCTACACACACATATGAGTTTGTTTAGTCTTGGTAACATCAAAAACACAAAAACAATATAAAACTGAAAAACAAAGATGTGGTTAAATCCTTTTGCCTATCACACTCCACTGCTCACCAACTGGTAAAGCAAAATCGAGATCACCTCGGAAATCAATCCCGGTATATGGATACTCCACAAACACCATATCCTGGTAGTTGAACCACTCAAAAAAGGCATTTGAGAAGGAAATCTATGATTGGGCAGCATGTCTAGCCATAAGGTCCACCCATCTCTGCATCCGTGGTTCCCTCGGTGTAGGCAATCCCAGTGAAAGGTTTTGAGGTTGCATTAGTAGAATTCTTTCCAAAGCAAAAGCAGTCAATATGGATCCATAACCAAATTTCTTGGTTCTTCCATTCTTTACTTTGGACAATTGTTCTTTTATGTCAGGAAGTATCGCCTCACACCAATTGAACACCTTCGGTTCCAAGCATTCCAAGGCATACTACATGTAGGATCAGTTCACTAAATGTAAGGCTGCGCTACCAGCCAATCTAGCAAAGGTAAATAGAATGGTCCTTAAAGGTCAGCCAGTAACATCTCAGATATTAATCTTAGAATCTGTATTGGGTTGAGATCCATCCCTGCAGAACTGATGAATGTAATCTTTCACAGATTCACCCTCACGAGCAAATCTTGACAGTGAAAAAGGGGCTTCACGCCTCGACAAACCCGTCAGAAAATAAATATCCTTGACCATGAAAGGAATATATTTACCTCTGATCTAGAATACCTGGTCAATAGGATCCCAAGCATTGAGAAGATACTGCAACAAACTGATATGTTGTCTAGATATGCGAAAAAACTTCAGTAAACCACAGTTTCTTAATGCATCCACTGTGCCTTGGTCATGTAAAGCAATCATATCCTCCTCTTTATGTTCTCGTTCACACCATGTGACAACCATCTTGATCCAACAAATATCTAAAATGCAAACAATAGATGAGTTAGCATCCAACTTTGAGCAAAAACAAGTAAAATTTTGATGAAAAAAACATTGTATTAAGTTGCCTTTCTGCACCCATCACACCTTGCCTTTGAGTAATGTGAGATGCATACTGATTGGTCTATTGGTAGCTCAATATGCATCACACCTTTCAATACAAGCTAGTTGCGATGATTGGGGAATGAAATATTTAAACCCTAGGGGCCTAGAAAAGTGAAAAAACTTGCCTAGGATTGAGAAAAGAGGAAATGAAAATGAAGAGCTTAAGGATAGCTCCTACCTGGTCTTGACGGTGCGGAGAATGGTCCACAGGATCTCTTGAAATCGACTGGTGAAATTTGAGGGGGAAAACGACTTCAGAGCTCCAAAATCCCAAATTTGAAATGAAATGTTAAAACTACTTTTTATGTTTACTTTTCATGTACTTGAAAGTGAAATGTTATTTTTAGTTCATTTTTTGTTCATATATATGTATTTCTAATCAATTTGATGGAGTTTTGAGTAGGTTGAACAACTGATGAAAGAATCTGATATGCTAAAAGTGAATTGAACATCTTTGACCACCAAGCAAACTTTTTGTCTTCTTTTCAAGCTTTGATTCAAAAATGAAAATAAAATGATAGAGTCCTCTTTAAACCCTTTTCAGAATCGTTAAACTTGAAAATATTGTCGAGCGCTTATCCTTTCCATCTCGTTAAAGCATTGGAAATGTCATCCCTCCTGTATTATTTTATCCTTTTTCGGACCTGAGGGATTACTTTACGAAAAATAATTTGTGGAGTTTTCTTTTCATTCCTTTTCAAACTCTCTAAACATGAAAAGGACTGAGTTATCCTTGTTGTTAAACTAATTAAATAATAGTAACAAACTTGTCCATCTAGATGAGACCGAGTTTCACTATCGCTAAACTCGTTAAAATATTAAATAGCGACAGGTTTGCCTGAAGGGTGAATATAGAACAAGCATATGTTATCCTCCTCAATGTTGACAAAAATAAAGAAGTACTGGTCAGTAATGACTAGGGAAAAAGAGAAAAAACTTGAAAAATTTATGGTAGCAAGTCGCTCTTGAGCATGACACTTTCACTTCATCTCCATGATTGAGTTGGGTTGGGTTATTTCATTCATTGGTCATCATACCATTGGTATTTCATACCATCCATATTTTGGGGTTAATGCTACCAATGCATCTCAGTGTCACTGACATGTTCAAGAGAAGTCATTCAGTTGAGAAATCACCATCTAGTTAATGTCTCATACACTGCAGTACCTCCAACCTTCATTTTTGCATGACCGCCATTCCTGAACCTTGTATCATCAGTTCATTTTTCACCTCCAGAAATCATTTACTTCATTTCATGTCGCAGATGTGGGTTACATCAAGGCCCTCCTACAACAAGTCACTTCTTGTCGATATCAGCTTATTATCCAAGAAGTTGACTTAGAAACAACCCTTTTAGTGCTTTGAAGCTTGCATACATCAATGGCAAGTTTCTCACTTCCGGCGATAGGTTGACATCAATGGCCTTCGACCAAAAGATTTTGCGTGGTGTTCGACATCGGATCATATATCCACACCACGTGAATTGTACTGTAATACCTTGAGGATCATTATCATTATCGGTGATTCCTCTTGCGTCTGTTAACAACTCACATCATTGGCTGGTAATCAGGCGATGTCTTTCCATGTTCGACTTCAGAATATCTTTTCACATAGTTTGACTTGTACATCGAGCGAAGATTGAATAAGTTTGAAGACCCCAGATCTAGTTTCATCCATTCGAGCTATTATATATTCAGGGATATAAAAACATCAAATGTATGAAGGCTCTACATAGATGGTCATCCTAATCATGGATGATGACTCTATATCTAAAGAATCACCAGTTTGTGTATGCAAATGGCTATATGATTTATGTACATGAAATGAAATTTATAAAGCTGAGCATGGGAATGCCTCCCTTAGCTAGATCATGAAAATTATATTATGATGATGTATTGTATTGTAACTTATTTAGGTCACCTTCCAGTTCGAAACTTCAGATCGTCATGATAAAGCATTTCACTCGACATGAATATTTACGACCTCATGCTTTAGGGGCAACTGTTATAGACATATTTGGGCACATCAACCCCAAAGTTATTTGTCAATATATTAGGGCTCATCAACCCTTGAAGATTTTTTTCATACCCTAAAGGAACATAGTCATATGAATACATCATTCCCCAAAAGTTGCATTTGAGAAACCATCCAAAAATTGCCTAAATTGAACCATACTGACTGCTCCACTGGCAAAGTGCAATGCATATTTAGTAGTACACTACCAGGGTGTGATGCATACTATTTAGGCCTTCTATAGGGTGCGATGGGCGAGGATGGATAAATTTCTAGGATAGTTTGTTAGTTGGTTGCTCATGGAATATTATAGAAACTTCTCCTGTGCTACTTGCCTCTTTGAATTTTCCCAAGGATGACCAAGGGAATTAGGAAACCATCTCCAATCCCTTCTCTTGTGGAACCAATTGTAACAAGTGGAATGATACTAATCAAACCCCATGGATGACTCACACACTTGCAAAAAGCTATAAATGGTCTCCAATCTAAGAGGTATAGAGGCTGGAATGTTGTGAATTGCAAGTGCTGATAGTTTGTCATTGAGGAGAGAGCATTGTATTCTTGTTGGTTTGATCTTGCTATTTCATGAGGTGAAGAAGGATTGAAGTTGGGAGGATGGCACTGGATCAGACAATTGGGTTGTAATTCTCCTTTCTATTAATAAAGATCTTCAATTTTTCTCCTATATGATTGTGCAATTGTGAATGCTATCATTTGTTCATTATATATCTGATTTCGTAATGTTTATGTTGTAATAGATCATGATGCTTTGATGGTTCTTTGTTGCTATACTTGTGCAGGTACTCTCCAAGTGTGTTAAGTATGGGGAGGAGTTGTAGGATCTGCCAAAGGAGAGAGAGATCCAGCAAGGGATTAAGCGGAAGGTCCAGGTTGGTTCCATTATCTTTCTCTTATTTGTTACACATAGGAAAAATCATTGAATTGCTTTAAACTATTGTTTCTAGGTAGCTGTCAAACCTAAAGGGTTAGTCGTTCGACAAGACACTAGTTTTCCCAGAAACAGTGGGCCGACTTGAAGGGGTTTGGTGACAAGCTCTTGGAGGATACTTTACATAGACAATATTAACCTTTTTCCAATAGTAACATGAATTCATTTAGATGACAATGACTATTTTAAGACTAGATGAATAGACCTTAAAGACTCTCAATGGGAGTCTTGACTCAAAAAAAAAAAATCCTTGCTTATGAAACCCATGAAGCAAGTCAATATAAGAATGTATTTTTTATTATTTACATCTCTTTACATAAAATCATAATTACATGTCATTATGAAGACCAAACCTAGTTACAATCTTTCAACAAAAGAGAATGCAAACCCTGAACAACCTCGAAGGTGAAAACTTGATACAACCATTAAGGGAGTTTAGTAGCATCTCTAAAGTTCCCTCCCTTTGAGACATCTCCTCACTCCTAGGAACTTGGCTCAGGGGTGACTGGGAAAGATTGCCTTATAGATCTAGTTGAAAGTTGGGTGGAAAAGATTTGTCCCGCACTCGATTGCCAGGAATATTGCAGATAAGTATACTCTTGTATTTTCACTAGCAGAGGATATTTATTGTGATTCTAGATTTTAATGGTAGTTATAGATAGCAAGAAGGCCATTATTATTATTTCTCATATTTTTATGTTCTGACCAGTATTCATAGACGAAGGAATTCATATGCATTTTGAATGCATACTTGTATCTATGTGGGATTATGGAGGCTTTAATATGTAAGGGAAAGCCTTAGTACTTAGCATTATTCTATATTTAGGCACGCACATTATCAGTTTGTAAAAAACTCATTCATTCTATTATGTCACAATTACATTCATGGAGATGCTCACTCCATTCTCAAGGATTTTCTCTCCCTCATATTTAGTCACACCATCTTCTTTTAATGGTGTAAGTGTACCTCGTAACTACCCATCAAACAAATTCAGTCACTGGTTTCTTTGTAGACACGAACATATAAAACTCATAAGATTCTCTATCGTAATAGGTAAAGCAAGGTATTCCAATAGGGTAGAAATGTTCCATCCAATTCAACTGGTATTCGAAAGGGAAAATTGGAGGAGAGAAGTGTTGTTTCCTAGGGAGTTAACACCCACTTCATCCCTAGGGTTTTCTAGAAGCCACTGATCCAAAAGTCCCTGTTGATATCCTCCATAATCCATTAGCCCAAATATCAACAAGTATTTTGGCAGGAGAGGTCACTTTGCTTTAATTTTTGATTGGGAGATATATGTTGCACTACTCAATAAGTGCATCAAATTTCAATTTCAGTGAGGGAATTTTAAGTAAATTACTGATCTAGGTGGACACTAGTGGCCACCCACCTATTCCACTTTTACCCCCACTATTGTTTCTTTAGGTTTTTCAATTTCCTTAATTGTAGCACAATTTACTATTTTTGGTAGCTTTCTCAAGTCTTGAACTTTTGGAGCCATTTTAAGGCCCTAAACAATGTTTTATTGGAAAATGACCAAGCATGAGTCATTAAATCACATTTGTAGCTGAAATTTATAGTCCTCAGATAGATATTTTTGAGGAGGTATCGTGCATGTCAAACAAAGATCGTATCCCAAAGTTACGACCCCGGGAAGTTGATGTACCAATTTACCCCAATGGGGCCCATAGTTTTGGCGCTTCATCTCCTAGGGTTAGGTTAATGGATGTTTAGGGTTTTCCATTGTTTCTCAATAATATATAGGCCTTTGAGCCTCATTGGAACACAATTCATATTCATGTAGCCACCACATCTCTTCTCATAGATATGTTACCATCACCCGAGCTAGTTTATTTCTAATTCTATATGTAAGCATATTTCAATTCTTTGATATTAATGAAATGAAGTTTTGTTTATATTGCAACTCTTTTTTTATGTGTACATCTTATTTTTTTGCATTCCTACATAAGACCAGATAAATGGTATAAGAGCAGTCTTCTCTTCTCTATTTTTCTTTTAATATCACCCACAAGGTCAGGGTATAAGGATTTAGGGCTCAAACTGGTTGAACCTTTGCAAGACCAACCTCACAAAATCCGACAGCCTCCCATGGCGGAAGAAAAGAAAGATGAGGGGGCAAGATATCCTTTCAAAATATTTCTCAAGGAGGCCCTTGAGCGACAAAGGAACGTGATGATGGATAAATTTTACCATATCCTTCGGTGGCTACCCACACATGACACATCTTCATCCATAAACCGCTCTTGAGGCACCACTCCTTTAAGTTGCAAGTTAACTTTGACGTTCCCATATTTGAAGGCCAGATAGATGTAGATGCCATAGATAGGTGGTTAAATCTGTTGGAAGGGTATTTTTTAGTTCATGACTTTTCCAATCAGGAAAAGATTACTTTTGCACTCCACAAAGGTTCCCCACATGTCAAGGACTGGTGAGAAACCTACTGTGAACAAAAGGATGAGAGGGAATCCTCACTATTTTCATCCACGCCCACTTGGAATTATTTTCGAGATGTCATCAAGGAATAATATTACCCTGTTGGGAGATGTGAAGATAAATACATAAAGTGGATCATGTTGTGGCATGGAAGGGACTAAGATGTGTGGGAGTTCATAAATGTTTTCCATACCCTTCGCATGAAGCTGGGTATCAAGGATTATGAATGGAATTTTTAACTCAAGTACCACAGTTGTCAAGTACATCTAGGATAAGATTGAGTTCTTGGACTTCTCCTCGCTTGGCATTGCTTATCGATACACTATTAATCTTGAGCAGAAATTTAAACAGAAGTAGTGATACTTTGGATCTACAAATCCGAAGCAAGGGAAAGGTGCCCCCAAACCAAAGAACAAAGGACAAATCCAAGGTGAGGTGACCCAAAAAAAACTTGTTGAAGCCACAAGCAAAGAACAACACCATGAAGACAAAGAAGGAGACAAGGAAATGGTGTGAGTTCCATAGGAGCCTCACTCAAACACGAGTGATGAGCGAAGAAATCGCTGGTGGTCGAGATAAAGTCTTACGAATCAAATGCATGTTCCGACTCTAAGTCAAAAACTGACAAGGGGAATGACATAGAGAAGTAGATTATCAATGTGGAGCCAAGTACCACCATTTCCACCACCAAGATTCAGAAGGATGAGCCCAAAGATCCAGAGGAGGGGGGGTGGCTCTTCCACTCACATATTTGGGTGAAGGGTTCTCTTCTACATTTCATTATTGACAACAGGAGCCAAAAGAACCTCTTTTTATCAAAGATCATGAAGCGGTTAGCATACCGACCACACCACACACACAACCATACACAATTGGGTGTATTCACCAAGGGCGAGATCTCCATGTTAGCCGACAGTGTCACCTTCCCTACAACATCAAGCCCTTCATTAGGTACTGTGTGATGTTGCTCCTCTTGAATTTTGTGATGTATTATTAGGCCAACCATGCTTGTGGAAGCGACATGTTGTGGACGAGTCTATGCCTTGCACTATTATTATTACTTTAGGAAATAAGTTTTATAGGATATGGAGGTAGCAGCGCATGTTGCAATTTCTTTGATCACTATAGAGCAATGCAGTAAGATCATTTCCTAGACTGGAAAAATTATTTTCCTTATGATTCGCCCTTAGGTAAGGAACAATATTATGGCCATGACCTCCAGACAGGGCTCCTCCGCATGGCAGAAACAGATGGACAAGGTTATGGAGGAGTACAGGAACATATTCAACGCACCCATAGGGGTACGTCTACACTATTAGGTCAAGCACTCCATCAATCTGACCCCGGGCACATTGCTACTCAATGGACCAATCTAGCGACACTCTAGTCTCAAGAACGATGAAATCAAGAGGTAGATTTAGGATTTGTTGAAGAAAGGGCACATCAGGCCAAGTTCATCACCCTGTGGGAGCTCGATCATGTTGGTACCAAAGAAGGATGGACCTAGAGACTTTGTATTGATTATCGGGTGCTAAACAAGATCGTTGTTCGGAATAGGTATCCAATCCCATGGATTGATGACCTTATGGACCATCTCAAAGGGGCTAAGTATTTTAACAAGATTGACTTGAAGTCTGGTTATCACCAAGTACCGATTGAACCCTCTGATGTGTGGAAGACTATCTTCAAATTCAAGGAGGGCCTTTTCAAATGACTGGTCATGCCTTTCGGGTTAACGACTTCTCCCGCAACCTTCATGAGGCTTATGGACGACATGTTTCGACCCTTCACCAACTCATTCATGGCGGTGTATTTTGATGACATTCTAATCTTCAGCCAAACTTGGGAAGAGCACCTCCACCATATTCAATAGGTCCTCTGAACCCCACGACAACACAAGTTGTGTGCCAATTTGGAGAAATGCACTTTTGGTATACCTAGGTTCAATATCTGGAGTACATCATTGATGAGTGGGGTGTGCATGTGAACCCAACCTATATATAATTCATTTAGGATTAGCCAACCCCAACCACTCTAACAGAGCTCCACATCTTTCTGGGCCTTGCCAACTTCTATCACAGGTTCATTTGGGGTTCTCTCATATCACTTGGCCTTTGAGTCAAGTCACTTAGGGAGGAGTGAAAGAAAATTTATTTTGGTCTGAATCTCAACAAAATAAATTTTCCAATTTGAAGCATTGCCTCTACTTTGCACCAATGCTCACATCACCAGACCTGTAGCAACCATTTGATATCGAGACAAATGCCTACGACTATGCTATTGGTACAATTCTTACTCAACAAGGGAATATAGTGGAATATCACAGTGAGACACTTTCGGACACAGTCCAAAAGTATCCCACTTATGAAAAAAAATATGTATTCCATTGTATAGGTGTATTGAAAATGGAAGCATTACATTATGGGGAAGGAAATGGTCATCCACACAGACCACCAGCCCTTGTAGTTCATATAGACTCAGGGGAATTTGTAGAATGATCGCCATAAAAAATGGTCCACATACCTACAATAATTCCATTTAAGCATTAAGTACAAGAAGTGAAACACCAAAAATGTTGCATACTTCCTCATCCGACCATCAATCATGGCATTCACCACTATGCTTGAATCTTGTAGGCATGAGATTGACGGTGGCCGCATCTTTAGAAGAGCGATCCAGAATTTTGCAACACATACCATACGCTCCTGGAAGGCAAGCAAGTTCCAAATTTTCACCTCTAAGATACACTGTTATGCCACCTTGGACACCTTTGTTTTCCTTCAAGCGAGCTTCCCAAGGTGATTTGGGAGGCACACTACAGTCAAGTTGCTGGACATTTTGGAGTAGAGAAAATAGTGGCAGTGCTATAAAAGTATTTTTATTGGCTGAACCTTCAACATGATGTTGGGAAGCATATAAGATCCTTCATTGCCTATTCCATTTCCAAACCGACCATCAAGAAGAAAGGCCTATATACTCCTATGCCTACTCCTAGTTGACCTTGGGAATACATCTCCATGGATTACATGTTGGGCCTTCCTTCTACTAAGCATGGAAACAATTCCATTTTCATGGTCATTGACAGATTCTCTAAGATGGCCATCTTGACGGCCAACAAGAAGAGTATCATAATAGAAGCCACTGTTAAGCCCTTCTTTGAACGAGTGTGGGTACACTTTGGGATCCCACAGACCATTATCTGATATCGGGAAAACAGGTTCCAAAGTACATTTTGGTCAAGTCTTTAGTCGATGTTGGATACCAAGCTCACTAAGTCCATGATTTTTCCACCCCCAAACTGATGGGATGAAAGCCTCTCTTATGTCCAACACATGGGATGAAAGCCTCTTTATGTCTAGCACAACTACAATGGAGCTCTCCATAGCTCAACTGGCCACAACCCCTTTCAGGTGGGATTGAGATTCCAACCACTATCTCTCATTGATGTGGCCACACCATTTGTAACTACTCATGCAGATTCGACTCAAGTCTAGTGTGAAGTTGATAGGGCTAACAACTTCATTACATGCATTCAACACATCCGCCAGTGGCTCCATGTCATATTTGACAAAGGAAATGCTAAGTATAAGAAGTGACATGATCAACAATGGGTGCCACACAAGTTCTAGGTGGGTGAAAAAGTTTGGCTACATCTACAGAAGGAACACCTCGCTGGGCCCCACTACAAGCTTCACTGGCTTTGATATGGGCCATACACCATCACCATGGCTATAAGGAAAAATTAATTTGAGCTCAATATTCCACCGTTCCTTGGCCTGCACCTAGTATTCAATGTGGACCACCTTCAACCATGCTTTCCACCATTGCTAGACACATCTGACATTGCACAACAACTCACACTAACAAAGATAAACCCATACTGCATGAAATAGGCCACAAATTTTCGAATCATGGACATTTAGATCAAGAAAAATCATCAACAGAGGATCCAACTATATCGAGTTGTCAAAGCAGGCTAACACCTTCACCAGGGAATGTGGTTCACCAGTGACTAGGTTCAATAGAAGTTTTCACATCTCATGGAGGCACTCAATGCAATGGGGACCATTGCTTTCTAAGGGGGGAGGAATGATCTAGGTGGATATTGGTGGCCACCCACCTATTCCAATTGGATCCCCACCATTGTTTCTTTCAGTTTTTTAGTTTCCTTAATTGTAGCACAATTTACTATTTTTGGTAGTTTTTTCGGGTCCTAAACTTCTATAGCCGTTTTGAGGCCCTAAACGAAGTTTTTTTGGACAAAAGGGAAAAATTAAGACTTTACCTGAAATTTGAAATTGAAATTTATAGCCCTTGGATAGATATTTCTAACGAGGTATTGTGCACGTCAAATAGATATCGTATGCCAAAGTTACGACACTCGGAAGTTGATGTACCAATTTACCCCAACAGGGCCCATAGTTTTGGTGCTTCATCATCTAGGTTTAGGTTTTTGGATGTTTAGGATTTTCCATTATTTCTCAATAATAAATAGGCCTTTGAGCCTCATTGTAACAAAATTCAGAGGCATGTATCCACCACATTTTTTCTCAGAGATAAGCTACCATCACCCGAGTTAGTTTATTTCCATTTCTGTTTGTAAGCATATTTAAGCACTTTGATATTAATGAAATGAAGTTTTAGTTTTATTGCACGTCTATGTTTGTGTCTATATCTGTATTGTGTTGCATTATTGCATAAGTCCGAATCAATTATTGGATTTCAAAGAAGGGATGTGTCCTTCTCTCTTTTGTGGGAGATTGGTCGGGTCAGTCAAATATTCCCTTTAAGTCCAATTTCTATTGCTAGAAGGTTGAATCAATGCTTTGAATACCACTTTATTTTGTTAAATACTACTATTGAATACTTGTAATTGATTCATAATTTGGGTTGCATATCATTTCATTCCTTTTCTTCGCTTAGAGAATGAATGACAAATTCCTGTGGTCAATATCCCTTTGATCTAGGATTTGTTGCCTTCCTATATTCCATCCAAAGGCAGACAAATATGCCAACTTAACGACTTGGAGTGTTGATTCAATGTATTAGAGCCAAGAAGATGTTATTCGGCTCAACATTGCAAGCATAAGCTCATGATTTCACATTGACATAAATGCCTATATGTGCAAGGAGGTATTGCCTCATAGCTGCATGTGGGTATTGAATTAACTATTAGATTTATTGACTATTGTTTTTTTGTAAATAATGATCTAGAAACAGTAGGCACATGGAGCCTTGGTAATGGGTGCTAAAATAACATAGTTGGGGTCTAAATATATTAAGGGTGATGATGTCTTGGTGTTGGAAACTTGGTAGAGCCCCATAATGGGAGGATAGTTATAGTTTCATATCAACGAGGATGGTGCCCAATCCCTTTCTTGCAAATCAATTATGTTTAAATTGGGTCACAATTCTTCTTGTGATTAATGATTACAAGTATGTATGGCATGCCATCCTTATTTTTATTTCCATTTTGTTCGCTTTGATGGGTGGTTTATCTCCTTTATGATCAGTGATTTTCCATGACTAATGGTTGGACCTTTTAGATGTTGGTTCCTTTACGTATTTTCACATGCTATGCATTTCTAATTTTTATGGAAGTTTGTAAATTACACGGTTAGCTATTGTTACTTTTAAATATAATGATGATTCCAAGAGAATGAATATGAGTGAGGTTTATTACATTCGTCAACGTAACCTTGAATCCTGATATACATATTCCAGACACGCAAGCTACAATCTTATAATGAGATCTCTTTAATAAATGCATGTTATCTAGTGAATTACCACTTTTCTTCCCTGAATTGAAATTATGTGCGTACATACATGCCTTCACGCACTATTGTTCCATGTAGGCATCTCAAGTATTTTCAGATTTCCTGACAACTTTGCATTGTTCTCCTTTAGTTTTTGGATGCAAATTTACGTTTTTGTAATTTTTTCTAAAGGGAAAGACTTTGAGAACTATATAGAAGCTTACAATTATATTAGAATTTGATAATTTCTTTGGGATCAAGATTTATGCTTCATGTATGTAAATAATCAAATATTTCCTTACCTTATCATTGAGAGGGGAAAAAATTCTTTAGCCTGTTGTTTAGTTGGAGCATCTTAGAGTTTTGTTCCCTCAGAAGACATGTTTTTGTGCCCTACAACTCTATGAGATCTTTTAAATGTCAAAGAATGATGTCCTCTAGGGATACCTCTATGGATCTATGAATTTCTATAGAATGATCCCTTTTGGAGTTTATCATCTCGCTATTTATGAAGACTTTTATCTGTCATAGAACACAAAAAACTTTCCTTATGTAATCGCATAATTAGAAATTTGGTCTCACAAGATGTGGCTCACAAGATCATGGTTTGTTCTTTTCCATGGTTAACATCAAGAAAATGTGGTTATCCAATGTAGTTAAATAATATGATGGAAAGAAATAATATGACCAAAAGCGATGGAGATCTTCAAATCTAGTCACAAGTTCATATGATTCGTCTACCTTGGAATAGCCCAAGGTATCTATATTGAAACTATAGTGAAATTGATCATAAGTCTGCTAACCTACTACTCTCATTGGAAAGCAGTGTCATCCTGAGAATGGTATAATCTTCCAATCTTGGAAATAGTCATTCCACAAACCTTGAAAGGTAAGTTAATATGACTAGCATACAGGAGAAGGGGAAGAGTATATTGATCCTATCAAGGATTTCAACTTCTAGACTTAATTTAAGCTTGTACACTCCCTCTTGTTTTCCTTCCAAAAAAAAAGAAAAAAAGAAAGGGGGTGTATTACAAGTGGTATCAGAGCTCCCAGGTTCAACACTTGGACCTAATGCTCTCTATCACAAAAGGATGGAGATTAATGGCCCAACCCTAGAAGCATGAGGGATAAAGTTGGTTATGCTTTCTCCTATATGAAGTTAAAGAATAGTACATTGTTTATGATAACATCTTGATCACAAGGGTTCAAAATTTTAGAGTAGCAAGTACTAATGGTGGGGTCGTTGAGATAGTTTACTAGTATACACACAGAATTTGGAAATCATATAGGTTCTACGAGAATATCCTTGATCAAACCAATTTATAAAAGTAACTTTATCACTATACTTAGATACTTGGAAACCATACTTATGGTACGTGTCAACCACTATATATCCTAAGGAATCACTTGATATTGTAGAGTTGAAGAATATTCTTATTCATTTCAAAGGTGAGTACATAACTTCTTACCCTGCAGAGTACTAGGAATGTAGTGAATGATGCAGATGATGCTAGAGAGCTTTGTGCCTCAACATCAAATTTCTCAGAAAAATACTGACAGAATGCATGTCCCAAAGTACGAAAAATGACAAGCTGATTGGCTTATGTGTCCAAGATGACCATGCAAATTTTATTGATTAGAACAAAAATAAATGTGCTTAATAAAATTACCTATAGGGTTTTGAAGCCACAACTTGAACAACTTTATGGTCATAGATTTCTCAAAGAAGCCACAAAATAGACAACTTTATGCTCATTGATCTTCTTTGAAAACAAAAAATTCTACACCATCAATTCATAAGCCTTGAGAGGTTGTGATAATGAATGGTACTCATAGTGCTATGAGCCTTGTGGTATCAAGTAGTCTTGATTCTCCAATACATAAGATAGTAGTACATTCCACACTTGTGTTTTCTATCCTGGTCCTCATTCGCTTCTGATTATCGGTTGCCATCATACAATTACTCTTGGAATATGACAGAGTAAAATACCATGTAGCAAGAAGCTCATAATACTTTTACCCATCTTAGCTCTGTCACTTACAATGGGGATGGTTACTTCTACCAAATTCATAGTATTGATAGATATAGATAAATGAATGGAGCATTATAGGTAGTACCAGTTTGTGACGCCATAAGATGGTGTCTTTGGGCTTTGGTTCTTTTGAAAAATTGTGTTAATAACAATGATTCCTTTGTATAGGTCTTAACATACAAGGTGATTCCACCAAAATGCAGGTTAATTTTGGGTGTCAATGGTCCTTGTTGGCTTGATGGGCCCTGACCCAGGTTTAGCGTTAGTCAGCCAAGCAAATCCATACACTACTGGCCCTTCTAGCATCAACCCGTAGAGCACAGACTGAAGTCTCACCTGAAGCAGTATGGAGGGATGTAGGAACTATGTTTCCACACCCTGAGATGGGCATGATGTCGATCTACACTTCTTGATCCTGCCTTCCTACAGATCGATAAGCCTTTAGGGCTTATTGATGTTCCTTCTCTTTCGCCCTTCAGTACCTCCGTGAAGGTACACAACTGCTCTTCGTGCAACCCTAACCAAAGTTCCAAGAACTTACGCACCTCTGTGGCTACGTTACTGTATAATTTCCCAAGTTATCTTAAGTGTTACCTACTCTACCATGCACTTATAGTTATCTTCATGTAAACCTATATTCTTGCTTACATTCAATTAACAAACATAATCAAATACATTCGCGCATCAAATAAGCATTATAATGTAAACCCAGATCGTAACATAATATAATCAGATGCATTAAACTGAGACAAAATACATAGTGATTTGTAGAATAATTCTCTTTATTGATATCTCATTTTCAGTACAGACCCTATCCACCCTACGCACATAGTTGTAGGGGTCCGCGCACTCAGCTACGGAGTTCAACCCTAGGCCTCTGTGCACTTAGTGGTAGAGCCTCTACCTACACTAAGACTCGAGAACACTTAGAACTTCTTACCCACAAACTCTTCCCTTGTTTTCCTCTTTTTTCTCTCCTTAGACTCTTCTAAGACTCTCTTTTTATACAATCCCATGGTCCACATACCATGGGTAGATCTTTATAGTTGACATAAGACTTTACAAAACAAGGGCAGACAACCCTTTATGACTCTTGACATCTTTGCGCTCCGTGACCACAAAATCCAGAGACTTTACATCTTCATTACAAAATTTGGGCTTTCTACCCCAAACCCAACTCATGGGGGAACCCATTCCCAACAGGCCCCCAACACAAACATGGTGACTCACCCTCGAGTAACTCTGCAGGCGTGGAGATCTTGGCATGAAGACCCCCTAGCTCAACCTGTACAACTACTACCTCAGTGGTGCATTGTGCGGCCACCTGCTTTATCTCCTCGACCAACTGCTCTATCGCTGGACCTGCATTGTCAGCTTGAAGCTTTTGCTGAGTCTCCTGCAGACTAGCCAAATTACCTTCAATGGAGTCTGTGATCAAGTAGGCCTCATCCAACCAAGGCTGCAATCGTGTCTTCAGCAATGCCTCTTGGTGATGAGTTGAATCGACCTGTTCCTTCAATGCCTTAGCCTCCTACAGCTTCGCAAGTCTCTATCTGATGGCAATAATACACATTGTCCCTTTTACCTCATCGTAGTGCTTTTGCAGATCTTGCGCCTCTATTTCTAGCCTCTACATAGTAGGGTTTGTTAGGTTCCTATACCAATAGGAGTCATAATTTTTGAATGACTAAGATTAAAACTTGTAATATGTACATACCTTTGCTTTTGAAAATGTTTTCCATATACAAAAATTAAATAATGTAAAGACGGTATGTCCTAAAAGAATAATCAAAGGACAAAAAGAACAAAAAGGTCAAAAAAAGATGAAAAAAAGAATATGAACCCAAATAAAAGGAAAAAGACCATGAAAGTGAGCAAGCCAAAATGTCACTCCTATTTATTTTTTTGAATAATAAAATATTGTGTGTAGCTTCTAATCCTTGCCACAATCCATGATGGTCAGTATGTTTAAACTTGGCTATTTCATGTTTTTAATTTCGTGTATATAGATAGAGAATAAAAATCTGGCCAAACAGTCTAACCTTGACAGATAAGTAGATAGGTAGAGTAAATAAGAGGAAATCAACTGTTTAATTTGAGCCCTTGGATGTAACAAGGTTAGATTTAGTTAGTTTACTATTGTAAAGAGAAAGAAAAATATTTGATAAGGGTTTTCTAGCTGAAACGAACCCTAATAAAGAGAAGTAAAAATGGTAGGATGAGTAGATGGCTAAGTAGAAGAAAGGTTGCAGAAGTATGATGGTTGATTAGACAAAAGCACACTTATCATATTTCAACATATATTTGAAATATGAATGGACAATCAAGCATGCAAATGGACTTCAAGGTCAAATAATTAACTTCCTCCATTCGTTTCACCTTTTACTTAACTAATTTCCCATAATAAAGTTCAAAGTGCTCAAAAACTTTTAAGTCAAAGAGGCTCAAAGCATTTCTCTGACTTTTGGAGGGATCGAACCCTTGGCTTAATGACTTAAGGACAACAAGTGCTAGATTCCCCCTCATCAAAAAATTCATCTCCCTTCATTCCTCCTCATTTCCCTAATAAAACCCCTTTTCCTAAGGTTAAAACACTATTTTCCTAGGGAAAGTAATCACCCCCATGGAAAACCCCTTTTCCTAAGGTTAAAACACTATTTTCCTAGGGAAAGTAATCACCCCCATGGAAAACCCCTTTTCCCTAAAAACCACAAAAACACATTACCCTAAGTATTAATGTTAATATGTGAGACGCATTTAAATCGCAAAAAAGCATTTTCTTAGTTTGTTGTGTCCCTTTTCCACCCATTCATATTAATTATTAACTTTATATATTAATTCCTAAAAACCCACTATCCCGTAGATATTTAACTCTATATAAAATAACCCCATCCATTAGTTTAGTTATAAACTATATTATTACTCCTTATCCCTCAAAAACATTAAAATCCCACCCATAGTCATTAATCTCGTCGTAACCCATCATTAACCCTGATACCGCCACGCTTAAGCACCTGCCGAGCCCCCCACTACCCTCCGTGCAGCTGCCCCACCCGATCACCATGCGATTGTCTCCCTCCACATCTGACGACCCTTATCCATTTCGAGCCAACCCATCCACCGAGCTATACCCACCTGAAAAAGTGGTTTTGCCACTAGCCCCTGATGCTATGTGTCCGCTGATGAGTGGCATCAGGCAGCCTCTCCCCAATACCACCGAGTGCCCATAAGCAGTGTGATAGAAACCGCTTACCGCCCGCCTGCTGCATGACAAAATGATCGTTGTTTACTTCGTACCTGCCAAAACCGACTTTTCGCACATAAAAGCCAAAAAGCCTAAATCATTTGTTTTTTTTTCTTTTGAAATTTCAATGGTAAACCTCTACACACATGCACATCATTTGCAAACATTTGAAGTCGTCAACTCACTTCCAATTGCACTCTAGAGATGATGTAGAGCACCCAGTTAGCTTTCCAGCCTACACAGGGCCCTTTTGACCATTTTTAGTCGCCAACCACCCTGTTTAGACCCATTTCATCCCATTTCCAAGTATTTAAGCCACAATTCACCCACTACCCTATCAAATTCAAATAAACCAGTTACTGAGTTTTCTTAGTTAGGATAAAAATTAATCAAAGAAGCTCAAGGACTTAAACCCACTCTGTGTTGAGCACCATTACCCTAAAAACACTACAAATTACCTCCCCCATTCTCAAATCCATAAGAACTAAGAATGGCTACCCCAATCACCATGGATGTGAGACCCATCTCTACACCCCACTTAGACTTGGACCACCTCCCCCTGGCTGATAGGGATTTCCAAATAAAGGCCACCTCTGTCCATTAATCCCTGCTCAAAGTATACTACCAAAGTAGGGATAGATACTTAAACCACGCTGATGAAATTGGTCTATGGGAGTCAAATTTTCCTAAGTACTAGTTCCCCAGAGTCCACATTTTCCCAGAAATTGTACATTATTGCCATGCCAACTATGTCCCCAATCAAAGAGTAGTCATGTCCCCTAACCAAGCCATACTTTTCACCATCACTTCTAAATATATAAATGAGATGCTACAATTCCAGCCTAGCCAAAACTTGACACCCCTCTCCATTGGAGACTTGTTGGACTTATATCCAAAACTTAGCCTTGTAAGATTGGCTCAAGTAATCCAAACCTTCATCGTAGAAGAGAAGTATAGCCCCCAAAGACCCCCTCCATATGTAGTATCTTTATTTTCTCCTTGGGGCAGAAGCATTGTGGATATATATCTAGTGTCTTGGATTATACCACCAGTGAATAAATTGATGAGATTATTTTAGCCTTCATGTCCATATACACTCTAGGACAACCTCCTATTGTCATATATGACTATGCTCAGTGGAACCACTCCACCAAGAATCAGTCCTGAGATTAGGAGAGTCCTTCATCTAAACATCAATCATTAGGTTGGAGATTGGTACTTGTACCAAAACCACACTGAAATCAGGATTTATGGCTATGAGCTGGCCTGATACAAACTACCTAGATACCTCCCAATTAGGTTATTTTCCTTGGAGTACTACAGGCAGATAATAAATTCAGATGAGGTAAACTTTGTTAAAGCCAAAAAGAAAGCCCCGCTCAAGACCAAAGACCATTTGGGCCCTTTTATTTGTAATAGTAGAGAAGCTGGAAAGGAGGTAGACCTAATCCTTCAAATATTAAAACTAAAACAGAGCTTCATATGGAGATATGATCCCTTGGATTTCATCTGCAAAAGGAGGTAGAAAAACAAGATGGTTCCCTATATCCATCACCACATCCTTGAGATATAAAAGTATGCCAACCAATTACAATGGGTGGAAAACACTTTAGAGGATAGGGATAATACTAAAGTTGTTGTGGAAAACAAATTATTAGATCTGGAAAAACAACTTGATGAGAAGTCTTTCCTGCAGGTGCCAAAATAGTTAGATAGGCCAGAACAATCAGATGGCCAGATCAGTCAACCATAACAGAACCATTAGAAGAACCAACAACTACTTCAAGTGCACATCCAGTCATGCAAACTCCTCAGAATGAGGAGAAGGTCCCAAAAAGGAATAGAGAAGGGGATTCCACTTTAGGGATGCCTACTTCTAATGTACAACAAGAGTCAAACAAAGGGAAAAAGCCTAATCCAACCTCTGAGCAAGAATTCAATGATGACTCATCTGAGGTCACCAACACAGAGGTTGAAAGAAGTAGGCCCACCACTCCATCTGGGAGTATACAGGAGCCCTCTACATCAAAAACTCAGATGTTGATGAGGTAGAAAAGTATTGAGGTATCTTCCTTTATAATGTCTGCAGATAAGGACCAAGATATTAAGAAAAGATACAAAGAGATCAATGCTAGGAATGAGAGGCTTAAGGCCCAAACATATGCACAGTATCTGAAGATTACCCCCACCAATCAAACAAGGCTAATGTCATCCTTTGATGTCAAAGAGGGGAAAATGCAGATGACTTTCATCAAGCTAACCATTCAGCAGCCAAGGACAACATCAGATTTTAAGAAAGTGGACTTTGAATTACTAGCAAGGGATATTCATCCCATTGACCAGATTGAACTGCAGAAGCAAACAGGGGAGATGATGTACTCCACATTAACAGGGAAGGCCATTGCTACCCACCAATTACAAAACTCCCTAAACAATATATCAGTCCAATTTTAGTTAGAGAAGGCTTCCTCACAGGCCAAGGATAATAGAATCAAGTCCTTAGAGGACTCAGTGATTGAATTAGGAAATGATCCCAAAGATGTAAAAGCTGCAGAGTAGTTAATTAAGAAGAAAAATTATGACATTGTTTCACTCAAGAAGTAGTGAAAGATACCCTAGCTGCATCACCCACAGAAGGAAGTCCTAGAAGCACAACAAGGACATGAAGAGCTCATGGACTTGGTCCTGAAGCTAAACGATCAACTCAAGGAGACAGAGAATGAGTTGGACACTTTAATTCAGTTGAAGCAAAGTGACTTGGCCACAACTTCTAGAACCATCATCGCCATAGTATCTACAACAGTTCCATCCACACTGGCAGCATCATTGGCACCCACAACTCCACTTGCCACATCTTTTCCAGTAACAACAGAACCTACTACAACAACAAGTACACAGGGAGAGAAAGTACCAGAGTTAGTAAAATCCATGGAAGAGATGTATATCCAGGCTACAGAGATGAAGAGACTAAAGGAGAAGGTAGCAAGTCTAGAAACTGATTGTAAACTTGCTCAACTCTAGAAAAAGGAAGAAACACAAAAATCACTGAGAATGGGAGAGAGAATCAAAATCATGGAAAGGGATTTAACACTACAGAAACCACTAGGGAAAACCAAAGAAATGATTCAGGTAAATATCATTGACTCTGTTAATGATATTTGGCCATCAATTCAAGTTATATTTGAGCAGACCGAATTAGTGAAGATAGCTACTGAAGCTATCCAAAAAGCAAGGGAAGAACTGGGAAATAAACCAGAGGATGCCAATCGACTCATCCACTTCTTAAATAGCAATAACATATATGAGCTCCATGAGTTGAACGTAGAAGATAGGATTGAGGCCATTCTAGAGATTAGGAAGGTTATTTCCAAAAGAAACCATATGCTTAACTTAGAAGAGAAGTTCCATAACATGCAGGTAGCCATTGATATATCCATGGCTAAGTTTCAGATTTTGAAGGAGAAGGGTCTTCCCAGTCATATGGTCGTAAATGACAAGTTCATGCCTTAGCTGGACTATAGTGATAGACTGAGGAAGTTGGCCAAGGAACAAGCCAGCTCTTCAGCGATTAAAGATTTGCCAACAAACGAAGTGTTATATGATATATTTGAAAATTTGTTTTTCCTGGAGCATGAGGTGAAACACTTGTTCCTCACTTAGCCAAATTTTGCAAAGTAAACAGAGGTCGATGAAATCTATAGAAGGATGATGAATGTACAACTACCTGATGCGGAATGGTGGAAAAACATGACATATTTCTTGTAATAAATTTACATTAGAAAATTATTATACAGTAAATGAAGGCAACCAGTTAAAATAGGTAAAAGCAGAGCATCAGGGTGAAAGAGTATCAGTTAAAAAAATATTCCAACGTAGAAATGCTACAAATATCAGCTAGCTTAAAGGGCTCCAAACTCAACTGAAATAGCTAGCAACACCATAATAAAAGGGATGGCATGAAGCAATTTAGCATCTGTCCCTATCTTCACGCAAGAAGATATTTTTATTCCCTAGATTAAGTCTCAAGTTGTTTTGAGATCTTTTGTAAATATTTTTGTATAAATACCTCACATTTTGAAGTATGTAGGGTGGATTCCAAGACATTTCCATAGACTTTTTCCCTCAAATCAAAGTTCTATTTTATCAATGACTGGATTGGCTTGTTGGATCAAGGAATAAAGATCAGATATTTAACAGGATTCTTTTGTAAAGTGAAATAAAAATAAGTATTCTCTCATGTTCAAAGTTGGCTTTCCTTATGTTTTTTCCATAATCTTATTTGTAATTCTAAAATCTAAATGTATCACATGGAATGATATTTTAGAAATTGCTTAAATGCACTCTGTCTTGATTGTTTTCTCTTAAAATATCTTAGCTAGGGAATTTTTAATTGCTCCTTTTCGTAGTTTCTCCTCTGGTTTATAGCAAAGGATTCTTAATTTCCCTTTGCTCATGATCATCCTTTGTTATTCATTATGATCTCGGTCCAAGGATTCTTAGGTGCCCTTTCACGCTAGTTAGAATTACTTCACCCATTAGACCTGAAGATTTGCATTTTTCTTTGCTAACCTGCCCTATGAACATTCCCTTTAATGATATGGTCCAGTTATGCTATCCATTCGTTGAATCCATAGCCCAATGGCTTGAAGACCTAGCTCTATCCATCTGCTCCAAGAATTCCACCATCCAACCTTAAAATCAAAACCAAAACCCCATGAACACTAAGAACTAGCCTAAAATCCCATAAAAACAAAGCTAAATTATAAAGAGAGAGCCCTCTCTGGACTTAGGCTGGCTAGAGCCTAAGCCTAAAAGATTGGTTTATGGTTACCTCGGTTGCTTCCTTCTTCTGATAACTTCTAAGGAAAATACTGAGTGATAACATAGTGGTGACCATACTGGGGAAGTCAAATCCTCAATCTTAATAAACCTTTGAGAAAAGTTCAAATCTTTATTTCAAGCCTCTTGAAGGGTTTATTAGAATTTTTTTTACAAGATTTCACAAAAAGAAAGTAATTAGAAAAGCTTGAAATTCTGGCTTCAAGGAGAACTCACTCTACTAGGGCTAATCGAGATCCAAACCCTACCCCAGTAGTGGATAATCCCAACCTGATTTCGAGAAGACTCAAAAGACAAGAAATTTTAGTCAGTCCAACACGTACAATCTAAGTAGATTTATGCCATGATGAGTGGTTATTTTTAGAAGACCTTCCCTTTGATGTGTCATTTGACCTTTCCTTATTTATAACCAAGTCTAAAAGTGCACTTGATGACATAGTTCTAGATCTAGAGTTTATTGCAGACCTCGAAGTCCAAAAGGCAAACCAGTCAATTGATGAGTATATTCTAAATTCTCCTCAGTCATCCCTTACTACTGTTAAGATCCCCGAGCTTTATGAACTAGTGTCCACTACCCTTAGTTCACCATTATTCCATTCAACCTTTGAAGTTCATTCCCCACCTCCATTTATACCTTCACTTCCATACCAACCTACCATTACCCATCAATCACCTATTACTCCTATTTCTCCATCGACTACTTTATCATCTCCAAGTACCTCAACCCATGGAAAATTTTTAGGGGCAAATGTTTGCCCTTAGGTGAAATTAAGGGGTTTTAAACTTTTAGCGGGCGAATATTTTATAGTACATTTTTACAAATCGCCTCAAATAGCCCACCTTACTTTAAGGGAGAGGGTAACAAAGGTAAATTTAGCCCTTGAAATTAGGAGTTACAACCTTCCATTCACCCTAATTTTCAAGAATAGGTTTCTTTTAAGTGAATCCTATGGGCCAAATACCATATTTATAAAAGAGGTATGGTAAATTAATAAAAATATAAATAAATGAGAGGTATGGTAAATAAATAAAACATTTTTTATATTTACTGCATAACTCACCTTATATACATGCAAGGGTGTAAATAAATAAAAATATAAATAAAGTTGAGGTATGGTAAATAAATAAAACCTCTTTTTATATTTAGTCCATAACCCTATTTCTATTTATGAAGGCTCAAAAAAGAGGTTTTATTTAAGTGAATCAAGGCCAAATACCATATTTGTAAAAGAGGTATGGTAAATTAATAAAAATATAAATAAACCAGAGGTATGGTAAACAGATAAAACATTTTTTATATTTACTCCATCAGTCACGTTATATTTATGAACACTCAAAAAATGCATTATATTTAGGTGAAACCTATGGGCAAAATAATATGGGCCAAATACCATGGGCTAGATTATTATTAATACCATGCAAAAAAACCATTATTAACCCTAATATTAGTATTAATAAAAATAAAAATGGCACATGGTATTGGCCCATGGTATTCACGTGGAATGTAGCCTATTTAAATGGGGGAATTAAACCAGCATAGATCCATCTTTACTCTAGATCTTCTAAGCCTCGAAAGGTATCAAATATTGTGATATGCAAACTAGTATAGAGTGAAAAAATATTTGATCTCTCTCAGGGCTTGGTGGATCAAGAGTAAAAATGGATGTTGTAATTTAATGTATGTTAAACATTTTAACTTGGTTCAAATAAAAAATAAAATAAAAATCAATTATTAATTTGATTAATTTTTATAAATTACGAATAGTAATTTTTAAGCTCCGGGTTTATCATAACCCATGGTATTGACCCATGGTAATACCATGGTATTCATGTGAGAATAGACTATTTAAAGGGGAAATTCTATTAGCTCCATCTCAATTCTGGGTCTACCAAGTTCTCAGAGGGATAAATAGATTTCGTCCCCCTAAGAGTGGTAGATGTGGAGTTAAGATGGATATAGGTTGGTTTTTATGATATTGAAGATATTAAATAGACTTAGGAAATTATATTGTAAAAACATCTTAAGGTGAATGGTTAAAGCATAGACATTGGACAAGTATATTTGTATACTTATGTTTTAAACTGAACAAATCCAGGGCTAAAAGGAATGGATTGATTGCACTAGTCATCCTTCTATAACTTTCCAACATATGCTGGAGTAAACAGATTGTAATTTGGGTAATTTTTCTAGTTGCAAATGGGAACATACTTGTCTATTGGCAGGGGGGTTATGAGGTCCCTAGAATGGAGTAAACAGATTGTAATTTGGGTAATTTTTCTAATTGCAAACAGGAACATACTTGTGTATTGGCTTGGTTTTATATATAGTATTAGGTTTTTTCTCATGCTTTCTGTGAATGGCACGGGTGAATTTTATCTTACACCCACTAGATTATCGATATGTAATTTCGGTAATTTTGATCTCAAAAGATATTTTAAAGAAATGCAATGATTTCATTTGTGTATTCAATAAACACAAGATTTTATAATTGAGTAAAATATTCGCCATGCCTGGTGAGAGATGTAGGAATTTACAGGGTAAGTTCCTCAGACAGAACACCAGAAGGACACCGCTCACAAACAGATCACAGATCAATACACCAGTATTTTGACGTGGTTAAAACCCTCAGAGAGGGAAACAGTCCACGGCCTGCGCCAACGTGGCTACTCAGGCAATTTATTAATAAAAGAATGAAAATTTACATAAGCTTCTCTCATGCACGGTTAACCTACAAATGACCCTCCATGCGCTTTAAATAGAATTCATGGACCAATCGGGTGTCAAGCCACGGATCAAGTGTCGGTAATACCAAGGAGAGAATGAACCGTCGGATCACTACATATCGTGACCGTCGGATTGAAGTTACAAAATGTACAACGGTAAAGAAACACACTTTACCTAACTCTATACCTAACTCTATACTAGACCAAGTTGAACTTAACTATTCCTATGTGTCGCAATATCCTAACATCCCCCCTTAAGAACAACTTGGGATAGGATTGAAGGATTTACAAATATGACACAATAGGAGAAGGAAGGAGGCACTAGAGCCTATCCCCCCTTAGTGACAACTTCCTGAACTCCAACATAAATCGAAGTTTAGTAAACTTCGCCTTTGTGAGAGCCTTCGTAAAGATGTCTGCAACTTGATCATCTGTTGAA
>APFE030202236.1:281158-293254 GCA_000404065.3 Pinus taeda
TCCTTCTTGGGTTAGGATGTCTTTAACAACAACGTTGGGCACATAAGCAATCACATGAGAGTATAGGATGTAAACTCTGAAGTCCTTAATGGCCTTTACAAGTGCATATGCTTGTTTCTCCATAATCTGATATTTGAGTGGAGCATCTCTAAGTGCCTTGCTAAAGAAGGCTATGGGTTTTTCACATCCCTGGTCATCTTTTTGAAGCAAAACAAAAACAATTGTATGTTCTGAAGCAAATGAGAATATGATAAAGTCCTTGTCAAAATTTGGGCTTGTGAGGATTGGTGTTTGAGTCAAAGATTTTTTGATTTCTTCAAAGGCTTGTCTAGCTTCTATTGTCCACTTGACCTTGGAGTCTTTTTTCAGCATGTTGTTCAGTAGTCTTATCAGCTCGGCCAGATTTGGTATGAATCTTCTTAGAAAATTGATCTTCCCCAAAAAGGCTTGTAGTTCTTTGATGTTTCTAGGATGAGGGACTTACAGAGTAGCCTGTATTCTGTTCGGATCAATTCTAATGCCTTCTTTAGAGATGATATGGCCCAATAATTTTCCTTCTTCTAGACCAAACAATGATTTCTTTGCATTTAGTGATATACCATATTTTCTACTAATTATGAATACCTGTCTGAGATGATCTAGGTGTTCTTGATCTGATTTGGAAAAAGCTATAAGGTCATCTAGGTAAATGACTAAAAAATCATGGACTTCTTTAGCAAAAGCTATATCCATGGCTCTTTGAAAATTTGCTCCTGCATTCTTGAGTCCAAATGGCATTTTCACATATTTGAATGTCCCCCAAGGGGTTGTGAAAGCAGTTTTATCTTGGTCATCAGGTTGCATTAGGATTTGATTGAAGCCTAAGAATCCATCTAACAGTGATATCCTTGAAGCACCCACTACCCTTTGTAAAATGTGATCCATTTTGGGTAAGGGGTAATTATCCTTTAAAGAGACTTTGTTCAAATTTCTCAAATCGACACACAACCTAATCTCTCTTGTTTTCTTTCTAGTGGGCACTAAATTTGAAACCCATTCTGAAAATCTGATTGGAGCTATAATTCCAGCTTCATACATTCTCTTGACTTCTTTCTCAATCAAAGGGAGCAACACAGGGTTGACCCTCCCAAGTTTATGTTTGAAAGGTTTTTGGTTTTCTTTGAGAGGTATGGTGTGTTAGATGACTGCAGTGTCATAAGCCTTTAGGTCCTCATAACTCAATGCAAAAACATCTTGAAATTCTTTGAATAGTTCAATATACTTGAGTTTTTGGTCAGGATACAGAGCTTTGGACAATTTTATCATTTTGGGATCCTCTACAGTTCCTAAATTACAATCCTCAATTTCTGCATTTAATGGTTGTATTTTAAGTTTCCTAGAGATGTCATTTGAGTCAAAAATGTCCTCTAAAGGAGTGAGGCCTGTAGGTAGAAAATTATCCTTCAAGTCAATGACTTCACATTCTGCTCCAATGGCATCCTCACATTCTTTTTCTTGAAGTTCCTGTAAATCTATTTTAGTAAACTTAGTGGGATGTAGAATTTGGTTTGTTGTTTCAGCATAAATATGTGTTTCAATTTTGTCTATTTGATTGCTTTCATCTATTGCGTTTGTATCCATTTTTGTGCTTGAAAACTCCTCTTTCAAAGTTAGGAAATTGTTGATTTGTATGTCATTTTCAAACACCTGCAAGTTTTTAACATTATCTGGTACGACAGGTCTATGTTTGATTTCGGCAGTGAATTGGTGATTGGGCTTAAATGGAAATTTGCAAGTACTGGCAAAGGTTGCTAGACTATGAGCATGCAAATTTTGATTCCTTGGAATTTTGGTCAATTGGGATTCGAGAAAGGTGTTGAGAATTTCCATTGTAGCAGCTCTGTATGATCTCAGCCTAAGATCATTTGTAATGAAGTTACCCTTTATTTGTTGAAGGATGAGGTCAGAATCTCCCAAAATTGATATTCGAGCTGCACCTAGGCTTTTGATCACTTCGAGCCCTAAGAGGAGGGCTTCATATTCGGCCATGTTGTTAGTGCATCTGAAATTCAATATATATGCATGTCCCTCAGCGTGGTCATCCTTCATCTTGTGTATCCAAATCCCTGCCCCTGCTCCTAGCTTATTAACAGATCCATCAAACTCTAGATACCATAGGTTTTCTTGATTGGAACTAATATTAGGAGTTTCTTCAATTTGCTCAGCAGGCAGAGTTGGATTTTTAGTCTCATGGGATTCCTCATGTGTGACTGTCAATTTATTGTTCTCCAAGACTTCTTAAATCTGAACTGTGGATTCTTTATCTAGGAATTCATGCTAACTTAAAGCCACAATTTTAACATCAGTTGGGGTATGAATCTCAGTGTTGTACAAGATAAAAGAGTCCATGTCTGAATGCATAGAATAAATGGGAAAGTTTTGGGGTTTTTCTTGACTACTTACCACATACTTCATCAAAGTTTCTCAGTATAGCCTCTTAGGCTGGACGAAGACTGAGATGGTGGAATAAGACATGTCCAGTTGCAAAGATCCCTATAGCTTGGCACCCCAGGATCTAGATAACAACATTCCATACTTGGGTGGAATATCCGCTACCACCACATCCATCAAAATTGTCTTGGCTGGATATTGGACTAATGACACACACAGATCCTTGATTAAGCCTAGACACTGGACCTGACTGGAATCAAAGGAAAATAGGTCCTTGTATGGCCTTGTGATATCTAGGTCCAAATTTTCCATGACAGATTTAGGCATCAGATTATGGGAAGCTCCTGAATCAAACATTGCATTGTGAAGCACCCTGTCATGAATGTTTAAACTTACATAGAAGGGAGGAACCCCTCCATCTACTGATTTACCATTTTCTTCAGGGCCAAATATAAGTTCTGGTTGATCATCAAGGATATTCACTGAATCTTTGTTTTCTGAAATTTGTAATGATCTGTTGATTTGTTCTCTAAAAACTTCATGCCTAGCCAATTCAGGCAAGGGAATGGCTACTTTTAACTTACTTATTTCAGTCTCCATATTAAAGGGTTTTTCCAGTTTGTATTTTGACATTTTGGGCAGCAAGGTTGTGTTTTTTAACTAAGTTTTCAACAACTGCCTCTTTTACTGGAATGTTATGATGAGTTGGAGTTACTTGTACACCATCTTCCAAAGGCTCCTCTACAATTTCTTTGAGTGGAAAAGCAGATGAAGAGCGCTATTTTGATTTATCTTTGTCTGAAATATCTTCAATTGTTGGACTATTTGGATTGGAAGTTGATTTAGGAATAGTTTGTATATGAGAATCCTTGAGTTTGGTTTTGGTAGGTTGCTTGATTGTCTTCTGCTTGGGATCATCAGGGATGTCTATTCTCCTACTTCTCAAGTTATACTGCTTATGGACTTCACACACAGTTGTATCATACCCTTCCTTAAAATCAAAGCATTCCCCTGATTGCATTTGAAACTGACTAAGAGTATGAGCCTCTTGATCTTCTTGAGTCAGGAAAATTTGTTGTCCACTATTGAGACCCATTAAGTTAATGTGGGGGTCCTCTGTTGGTTCACTAGACGTGGAGGCTTCTGCATAGTTTTCTTGGAATGGAGGTCTAATGTTTTGATCTGGACCAACTTTTCCTACATTGGGATTTTGATTTTTTCTAAAGTTTGGATTTCTTGCATTGTCGCTTGCTTGGCCCTCCCATGAATATTTTCTCTCAATAGTTTCCACTCTATCTCCTAGTGTATCCATGCCTTTAATGATTGCATCAAGTTTTTGTTCAAAGGCAGATGGTTCTTCTTTGAAAGTTGTTCTCCTTTCAGATCTAGCTCGATTTCGTTTAGAAATCAGATTGGCTTCAACGCTAACAGCTATGCTTTTCATATCTTCGAGGCTAGGAGGAACTCTCTCCCTGAGCTGGTAAGCCATGTCCGAGTCAAATCCATCAGGGAATTTAATCAATGCTAAGTTTGGTGGTGGTCTAAGATTTATTGGAATAACAAGGTAGGTATTGTTGAATCTGGCACAATAATCTTGGACACTTTCTTGTGGGCCTCTCTTCAAGTTCTCATATTCTGTTAAGATGTGTAAAGGGTCTTTTTTATTTTCCCATCTGTTCAAAAGTCTGATAAAGGGCATCTAGATTAGCTATTGTGTTTGTAGGGAGTGCCCTAAACTAGGTCCTTACATCACCAGTTAAGCTCTGGACAAAAATTTTCATCCTAACATCATCATCATCAATCTCATAGTTTTCAAAATAATCTGTCATCTTCTTGGTATGTTGTTGAGCAGTGTAAGTGCTAGCACCATCAAAATAAGTAATTTTGCTTTGATAATCCTATGGCATAGCCCCTGGATTGGCAGGTAACGGCAGGGAGCATATCGATTTGCCATATTAGCAGGTAAAAGTGGGACAACTGGAAGCACATGGATAACAACTGAGATAAGTGTTGTGGATGGAGGGGTGGAAAAGAGGTTTTGGAGTGATAATGGTGAACTGGAAGAAGCTACAGTAATAGGAAAAAAGGCTTGAGATTTTGCAGTAGTAAGTTGAGTTTGAATAGGTTTCGACTGAGGTGTTTCAAGATTTGAATCAGCAGAACTCTCTTGATTTTCAGGTTTCCTAAGGCTCTTAGGAATCAAATTTGGATTGTTAAAGTTAGCTGGAGGATTTGGATCTGGGTTTGACCTAGTATACCGAACTTTCTTCCTTGGAGCCAGCTTCTAGAAATATATTGTTGGTATTTTCTGGGAATATTTGGAGGATACAAGTTTTGACAATATCTTAAAGGAAGCTCTTGAAATATAGGAGGATTTGGGTTTTCCTTCAGGTAGGTTTGAAACAAGGATGGCCAAACAAATCTTTGAGACATCTGTTTAAAATCCAAAGCTAGACTGGAGTTAGACTGAAGTAGCTTTTATTTACTCTTGTGATTCCATAGCAAAGACAGTTTCAAAGGCTGCCTGGCTAACTTTAGGCTCCATCTGTAGCTTTAGAAACTAGACAGTAGTAACAGACATTCATTCAGTCCCCAGTGGAGTCGCCAGCCAATGATGTTATCACTCAGGTTGTTCCCCAAAACTTGTGAGAAAAGGGAATACGTCCGAGGTAACCACTAACCAATCTTTTAGATGCAGCTTCTAGCCAAATTGCATCTAGAGAGAGCTCTCTCTTTATAATTTAGCTTTGTTTTTGAAGTATTTTATGCTAGTTATGATGTGCAGGGTTTTGTTTCAAGTTTTTTGGATGGTGATTTTAAACAAAGTTGGGATGCAAGTCTGAAACAGTTTATTCCATTGGGAAAATGGAGTCTATGAGGATGAACTGCTGAGTGTGTTTTCTCTGATAAAGGGCAATACTACAGAGCAAGATAATCGATTTTGGAACAATTTTAAAATCTAGAAATTGATGGAATGTAAGCCAGTGGATGAAGGGCAGTTAAGAATCCTTCATCATGATGGCAGAGGGAAAGTGCATGAATATTATCAAGGAGCAGTAAAGAATTCCTCAGAAATTTTCAAAGTGAGAGAATCATTGGAAATAGGAGCATCTAAGAATTCTTGTTTATGCTAATTCTGAAGAAAACATAAATAACAACAGAGATTGAACACAGAGTGTATTTAAACAAGTTCTGGGCTATTCTTTTTCCCTGTTACTAAGATTATGAAACATATATGAAATTTGCAAACACAGAAAACACAAAACAAAGTTTAGAACAACTTATTGATCCATAGAAAGACACAAGAATTCTGCAGCAGGGCCCAGAACTTCAAATCCACATTCAGACGGTCCAGTAGCAGTGAGCTTCAACAGACTTTGTATTAAAAAATCTCAGAGCTACAACGTGGTCCAGAGAGGAAAATCACCAACCCTGAATACATCACTTGGGGAGGTATTTATACAAAAGAGAGCTACAAAATATCTTGTGGATAAGATATCAAGCAATAACTTCCTCCACCTACTCTAACAAGGGAAATAAATGTAGAAATAAATGCAGGAGTAATTGTTGCTGTGTTGGTTGCTTTAACTGATAAGATATGTTTAGCTTTTTAACTCAAGAAGTCGGTTGGTAGCTGTGTCTTTACTTTGCGTTCCTGTGTTGTTGTCCCGGCCCCTTCATCTATACTTGATTCCGCTTTAATGCGTTCTGGTCCCCGCTTGACCTCCTTCCTCTATTGTTCTCATCTTTATTATATCTGCCACGTGTTTTGTTATTTGACCAAATGTAGATAAAAAGAAAAATCAGAATTACCTTGGTAAAACTTCTAGCATGCTCTGCCACCATTAGTCTGTTGGCAACTGATGTCTTTGTATTTTTATTAGTGTTTCATCAACTTCAATATACTTGTAGAAGTTGGGATGGACTTGAAAAATATGATTTATTTCATGTTCAATATAGAACGGATTTTCCAATTTGTCATATAAGCTCTGTCCAGAGGGAGGTCCTGTGTCTTCTAAAGTGCTTGATGATGCTGTGATCTGATTTGTAACATATGTGTTTACCCTGTGAGCATATTGTTCATGTGTTAACAGTCTTTGATTGCTGGTTAATAAATTGGGTAGACCCTTCTGCTGTAAGAATGTAAACTTTTCTGTGAAGGCATTTATCTCCATCTGCATTTCTTGGCACTTCCTTTCCAAATTGTGTATAAAATTCCTCATAGTTAGCACCTTTTTCACTGTCAAAATGGTGCCTGTTTTGTCCCTGATCTCTAAAGTTGCTAACTGTTCTCTGGTATGAGTATTCAAAAAATGGATTAGTCTATTGGCCTGCTCAAGCATGTTTCCCAATGATGCCCTAGCCCTTTGAATTTCCACTTGCGCCCTTTCTATCAATTCTATTTGTTCATGGATCATTTGAATTGATTGCCATTGGTCAGTGATAGAGTGGCCAATTTTGGTCCACAAAATTGTTTTGATGTCTGCTAGAGGTTTATGCAAGGTGAGATCTTTTTCCAATGATTTCACCTTATTCTCCAGGGCCTTTACCTCTCTGGTTTTCTCTGATTTGTGATAGCTTACCTCTAGTTTGGCCATTTTTTCTTTGGCCTCTTTAAGCTCTGACATTTGGACCTCCAACTCTTTTACTGCTTTCATCAATTCTTCCATGCCCATGCTGGCATCTGGACCTGTTGTTGCTGCTGAAGCTGAGGTACCTGCTGCTATAACTGTGGGGGGAGCAGTGGTATCTGTTGCAGCTATTTCAGGTGGCTGGGAGGTTGACTCTCCCTGCTTCTCTTTAATTGCTTTCTCTAATGCCTGCTCTGTTTTTGCTAATCTCTCATTCATCCTTACTAGTAAACTTACCATGTCCTCCTCTTCTCTCTGCTATGCAACTTCTGAAGTTTGTGGATGCATTGTAATTGGCAGCTTTAATTGCTTTTTGAGTGCTGCAATGTCCTCCTCCTTCTTCTTTATTAGTGCTTTGATGCCCTTTGCATCCTTAGAATTATGCCCGAGTTTGATGATAATTTCTTCTAAGGACTTAATCCTATTGTCCTTAGCTAAGGAGGAAGCCTTTTCCAATTCTAATTGGGCAGAGGTATTGTGTAATGAATTTTGCAGTTTGTGAGTGAGCAATGTATTGTCTGCCAAGGTGGAGTACACCATCTCCCCAGTTTGCTTATGTAATTCAATCTGGTCAATTGGGTGGATATCTTTAGAGAAAACTTCCAGATTGGTTCTAATATAATTAGCAGCTGACTGTGGTTGTTGTGTCTTGGGCTTGAAATGACTGAGGATCATTTTCTTTTCCTGAATATCATAAGCAACCATTAGCCTTTGTTGATTGGTGGGCGCTGTCCTCATCAGATGATTATAAATTTGCATCCTTACTGGATCATTTTTCTCTTTTACTTTAGTGAAAGTCTTCTTGATATCCGAGCTTTGCTTGCTTTGAGGCCTGGTGGATGAAACTTCCACGCTATGTTGCCTCTCTAGCTCTTGCTGGAATGAGCTAGTTGATGTGCCAGGTAATGGAGAAGTTTGTTGCTCGGTCCTTTCCTCATCTCTCATGCTGCTTGTGGTATCTTCCAAAAATTCCTCCTCAAAGTAGGGATTCAATCTCTACCTCTTATCTCCCGGCTGTTCTGCTGGTCCACTGGCAGGGGTATCCTCTTCTTTATCTCTCTTTCTGCTCTTTTCCTCATTTTGAGGAGTCTGTAGTACAGGGGCTTCTGGTGCCTTGGCTTGAGCTGGGGGAGCTTGCCCTTGACCCTATACTTTTGATGTGGTAGGCTGATCTGCCATTGTTTGTTGTTTTGTATCCATCACTTCCTTGCCCTTTGCTGCTGCTGAATTGGCCTTTTGTGATGCTTGCTTTGAGCTCTCAGCAAAAGATGTATCACCTCCAATTGAAGGGTACCTGTCCAAAAGAGTCCAGGTCAAGTGTTTTTTCAAGCTCTTTCATTTCCTTTTCCAATTTCTCTTCTTCAGTTATCTCTTCAACTAATGTGCCCTCTAGCCACTCTTGTTGATTAGCATATTGCTGGATTTCACGGATGGCAGCTTATTTTTTACTTTCCTATAACTTATGAAATGATTGGGGTCATATGGTGCCTAATAGAAACTCTGTTTTAGCTTGAGTTTGTGCCCTAAAATATCATCAGCCTCTTGCCAGGCTTCCCTTTTATTGAAGGTGAAAAGGCCCAGTTAATTTCTTATTTTGAGTTGTGCCTTTTTCTTGGCCTCACAGAAATGGATTACATCTGCTTGGATAAATTTTCTGAAGTATTCTAGGGCAAACAATCGCATTGGCACATATTTTGGAAATTTGTAGGGGCACAGCTCACAACCATA
This sequence comes from Pinus taeda, assembly GCA_000404065.3. Taxonomy (NCBI): domain Eukaryota; kingdom Viridiplantae; phylum Streptophyta; class Pinopsida; order Pinales; family Pinaceae; genus Pinus; species Pinus taeda. The sequence goes on from APFE030202236.1 coordinate 289,948, forward strand.
TATTCGGATCACAGTGTGATTTTGGTAAAAGTACCGGTCACCTATGCGATAGCTCTTGGAGAGCTGTAGAATTCTATGCATTTCACCAGAAAGTCTATCTGTAGGACTTGTCATTAGTAAAGAGGTGGCTGGATATATGAACAGATCAATGAATTCAAAATAAGTATAAGGAGAGTAGTAAACATGGTGGAAGACTGGGGTCTAGAAGATTACAGACCTTTTCTCTCCTTTGACATCTAATTTTCTGAGGGGAACTTGAAAACTATCTGGCTGATAGTAGAGCAACAAATGATATATGTATGATGTGTATTTAAATACTCTTTCTCTATCCATGCTCATGAATTGCTCATGGATCTTATCAGCTATGAAGGTGGCATAATCATACCTGACAACAGGGGGCTGTCCTAGAGTAAAGATGGATAAGAGGACCAATGTGGTTTCATCTACATACTCACTAGTTTTGAATCCCAGGATGTAGGCTATCATGTCAATAATAAATTTTCATACTTCATTAAACCATGTGTCTAGATATGGAGGAGGTTCCTAAGGTTGACAATTTGGTTTCATAAATAATTGGCCTATTTTGTTTATTTCTGAACTTGGCAATTTGGCACCTTGGTCAAGCAGAAATCCCAAGGAAAGAGGAGTCAATGGCCCAATTGGCTTAAAATGCAGCATCTCATTTATAGATTCAGGGGTGATATAAAATAGAACTGTTCCAGAAGGAGACATCAATGCCCTTTGAGTGGGCTCATAATTGGCATGACATTGGTGAATGAGGTCAGGAAAAACATTGACACAAGGGAGGTAGTACATGGGCATATTGGACTCCCAAATTCCAAAGATGTCAACTTTGTTTCTGTAGCTATTCCTGATCTCACAGAAGGACTAGAGATGAGATTTGTTACCCATTATGTCATTAATCTGGAAATCCTTGTCAACTAGGGGTAACCATTCAAGTTCTTTATGTGGAGCATTGAGAGGGGCCACATTGAGGGCTACTAGAGCAGGGGCTTTCATCTTATAAATTTCGTTGTGTTTTTATTTGGAATCTGGGTCTTTATAGCAACAGTGGGAAAAATAGTGGCCTTGGGGTTTTTTTCAGAGGATTTGCAGACTGGAGTGCTTTGTTTTGACTTTGTTGGGCAGACGTTATAGCAGAAAATGAAGCTTGGAGGGATTTTTCAGTAAGGAATGGGTAGAAATAGTTCCAGGGCCTTTCCTTTGGTAATTACAGACTAGAATGACCTTGAGCTTGGCTTAATGGGAGAAATTTGCAGAGGGAGAGGGAGTTGGTAGGTTTTTTAGTAAAAATTGGGCAAAATAGTAGTTTTAATGGGCAATTTTACAGAGGGAAGTCAAAACAGGGGGCTTGGGAGCATGACTCAGGTGAATATCTGTTTTTCTCGGCTTACTGGGCGAATTGTATAGACAGGTACGCAATGTGTAGGTTTTCTGATGAAAAAATGGTCAAGAGTGTGGTTTTGGTGTATTTATTTGCAGGCTGCAGGGTGAATTTTACCAAGATTCTGGGTTGCATGGACAATTCTAGAGAGAAAAATCGAAATTCAGAGGGTTTTTTAGTAGGATTATGATAAATACCTGTTCTAACAGTGCACTGGAGTTACTCGCCGGTTGGGTGATGACTTGCAGAGTGGGACACTGGACTATGGTGGTCAAGGTGACAGACTAGAGGTTTGGTGGCGATTTTGTCGTAGTATGACTGCACAAGTTCCGCAAAATAATATAATAATAATGGATAAAAACAATCACCTTCACGGGCTTTTTTAACAAAACTTGGCTTTATGGGATTTTTGGCACTTTTTGTGATGATGTCATCATGACGTAGATTTTTTGTCGTGTAGCGGGGTACGGAAGGTGATGTGGCGGATGACCTGGCGCTAAGGTGGCAGCAATGATGTGGAGCTGACGTGGATGTGACATCATAGGATGATGTCAGCAGTGGGAAGTGAGGGCGGTATGTGGTATTATCGCACCACTTTTTGGGTAGTGGCGGTATTGAGTGGGGGGGTCGCGATATAGTTGGGTGGGCGACGCGTGTCCCCTGTACGGCGGTGAAACAGCAATTTTCCCGGAACATAAAGTTCGGGCGCTGGGGGCATCCCAATACTGCGCACCATCGGATCTGAGAGGCTGGATCCAACGGTCGACGACAAATGGGAAACAGTGGGGGTCGCGGTACGAGGACCCACCATAATATCTCGGCGCTTTATAATGTTTTTTGCGGGGTTTTCTATGTATTTTAACTTTGGACTTTGGCAAATTGGTTATTCATATAACTGAAGGTTAAATGAAACCCGATATTTACATGCACGCAAGGGGTTATTATAAGGTTCCAGGTGAACCTATAATTCCCAAAGAACTTTAATATATGGCTATATTTCCAAGGGTCGGGATATTAGTTTTTTAGGGATTTTTTTATGTATTTTATACAATAGGGGGAGGGAAAATGTTATATAGGAGCTATATAATAGAGTTAGGAGGTTAATATGAATATGTGGGATGGATATGTATGAATAAATGCTAAGTTTATAGAGTGAAAAACTTAGGCATGGGGGAATGAAAGGATACCAAGTTATGAAGTTTGGAAAACTTGGCATAATGGAATAAAAACTTTTTACACAAGAAATGTGGCTTGTTTTTCCTAGGTGAAAACACAGTTTCACTTAGTTTTTTCCATGAAATGAAGTGGACTAAGGGCAGTGAGCAGATCTCATTGTCCTTGGGGGGATGTTAGTAAGTGTTCTTGGAAAAATGAGGAGGGAAATTAGTCATGCTCCATTTGTTTTGTAACCACCTTGCCATAGCACCTTATGATATTTATGAGATGAAACCTATTCCAAAGGACCAAATTGCTCATAAACCTGCTTCTGCAACATCAAAACTGCCTACCCAGCCTAGTACACCTAACATTTTTTCTTCATTTTCATTGGGTGCATTTGAACTAGCAAACCCTGATTCTCTTCTTTTCTTTTAGCTGCCCTCCTATCTAAGTCTACCCTTATCTCTTCCAAGGGCCTGGATTAAGCAGTTGGGCTCCTTTGCTTCTCTACCTATCTACTCATCTGCCAAGATTGAACTGTTTGGACAGACCTTTATTCTCTATTCTAAGACAAACAAATTCAAACATGAACTTGGCCAAGATTAAGTTGTTTGGCCAATCACAAGCTATGATAAGAGTCAAGCAACTGTACATAGTGAAATTCTTCAAAATATGGAACCGTTGCAGCATGGAAAGGATGAACATATTTGGCACTTCTCCAGTCAATCATGAAAAATGAAACCT
>APFE030202236.1:294704-310341 GCA_000404065.3 Pinus taeda
TCGCTGACATCCCACCTAAATATGGCATGCTATTGTCTAGATCATGGGGAGCTAAACTCCAAGGATCTTTACAACTTGATATGTCATATGCCATAATCTTTTTTTTTAGACAACCTAAAAAGCTATACAGAGAGACCCTAATGAAATATGTGGTGAGTAGCCAGGATAGGCCTCAAAACTTTCCTATCTACTCCATGCATTTAGACATTGATTCTTTTATTTTGTATAATGTTGAACAAACACAACAAACTACTACAAACAATACTATTTCATAACCAAAAGAAATTGTAGTTATAACGAAAAATGAAATTGTCCAAACTCAAGTGCTTTCCAATAAACAAGACAATCAAAATGCAATGGACAATGAAATTTTCCCCCCCCTGACAGTGAAAATTATGAACATGAGATATTATGGCATTTTGAATTTTATGAATTAGTGAATAAGTTAGGAGTAGGAGTAGGAGTGTGGATATACAATCTAGAGAATGATCACTTAGAGGGCCATGCTTACAGACTGAATTTTAAATGCACTAACAACATGGCTGAGTATGAAGCCCTAATTTTAGGTCTCAAACTAGTTAGGAATTTAGGAGCCAAAAGAGTTTCTATCATGGGAGACTCTGAGTTAGTTGTAAAACAAATTAATGTTGTATATATGACTAGAGATCCTAGATTAAGTTTCTATTTAGGGACAATTGTAGAGATAATGAATACTTTCCTAAAAACTAAACTTGCAGTCATCCCAAGGAAACATAATATGCAGGTTCATAGTTTAGCAATGTTTGCTAGCACTTGTAAGCTACCATTTCAACCTAACCATCAATACATTGTTGAGGTCAGGCACAGACCTGTTATCCTAGATAAGTTGAAAAACTGGCAAGTATTTGCTAATGACAAACAAATAAACCATTTTTTAACCTTAGAAGAAGAATTTGTAAATAGTAATATAGATACTTATATAACATTAGATCCTGATTTTAAAGATGAAATAGAAATTAATGAAATAAAATATGAAAAGATAAATGGATTTTATCCCACTAGATTTGTGAAATCATATGTAGAAAACCCAAAGAAATTTGAGATTGATGAAACAATTAACAAAGACTTTGAAATAATTAATCTCAAAGACAACTTTTTACCCAAAGGATTAACCCCTATGGAAGAATTGTTTGACTCAAATGATGTCCCTAGAAAACCAAAGATGGAACGCTTAAGATATGATATAGAGGAGTGTAATATAGGCACTAAGGAAAATCCAAAATTAATCAAACTTTCAAATTCATTACCTCCTACCAAAAATGTGAAATACCTTGAACTAATAAAGGAATTCCAAGATGTCTTTGCTTGGAGTTATGAGGACCTCAAGTCCTATGACACCAACATCACACAACATACCATCCCCCTAAAAGAAAACTAGAAGCCTTTCAGACAAAAGCTTAGGAGGATTAATCGCATCCTATTACCTTCTATTGAAAAGGAAATTCGAAGGATGTATGAGGCCAAGATAATAGCACCAATTAGATTCTCTGATTGGGTTTCAAATTAGTGCCAACAAGGAAGAAAACTGGTGAGATCAAACTTTGTGTTGATCTTAGGAATCTTAATAAAGTTTCACTCAAAGACAATTACCCTCTCCCTAAAATGGATCATATCTTACAAAGGGTAGTTGGGTCAACTAGAACCTCATTATTGGATGGGTTTTCTGGTTACAATCAGATTTTAGTTCACCCAGATGACCAGGCCAAAACCGCATTTACTACTCCTTGGGGCACATTCATGTATGTGAAGATGCCTTTTGGATTAATGAATGCAGGGGCCACTTTCCAAAGAGCCATGGGCATAGCTTTTGCCAAGGAAATTCATGAATTCTTAGTAATATATTTAGATGACATCACTGTATTCTCAAAATATTATAATCAACACTTAGATCATCTAAGACAGGTTTTTATCAAATGCAGGAAGTATGGAATTTCTTTAAGTCCCAAAAAATTGTTGTTTGGGTTGGACGAGGGAGAATTATTAGGACATATAATCTCAAAATATGGTATCCAAATAGATCCTACAAGAATGGAAGTCATCTTACAGATACAACACCCTAAGAGCATTAGAGAATTACAAGTCTTTTTAGGGAAAGTTAACTTTATTAGGAGGTTTATTTCTAACCTAGCAGAATTAATTAGATCATTGAACAATATGTTGAAAAAAGTTTTGACCATAAAATGGACCATTGAGGCTAAGAAATCCTTTGAAGACATTAAGCTAGCCTTAACTAAAACACCAGTTTTGATCAGTCCAAAATTTGATAGAGATTTCACTTTATTTTCCTTTGCTTCAGAACATACAATTGTTGCAGTTCTACTACAGAAAAATCATCAGGGTTATGAACAACCTATTGTCTTTTTTAGCAAAACCCAGAGGGATACTCCCTTAAAATACAACATAGTGGAAAAGAAAGCCTTTGCTTTGGTCAAAGCTATCAAAGATTTCAGAGTTTACATTTTATATTCTCATATAATAGCTTATGTCCCTAATTTAGTTGTCAAGGATATCCTAAGTCAGGATAGTCCAGATGGAAAGAGAGGGAAATGGATCACTACTATACTAGAATATGACCTAGAAATCAAACCAACAAAGTTAATCAAAGGCAAAGGTTTAGCCAAGCTTATGGCTGAATCGAATTGTCCAGCCTTAGATATAGATTTTATTGCAGAAATGGATAATGGAGAGGAGATGGCGACTCCACCAATCAGCCAGGCCTTTATTGAATCACCATGGTATGCTGACAGAAAGCAGGTTTTTGAAAATGAAATCTTTAAAATTTTGTGTAGTAGATAATGCTTTGTTTTGGAGGAATCATGAGGGTATTATTCTCAACTATTTATTAAAAGAAGAATTTGACAAAGTGTTACAAGAGTTTTGTGTAAGTGACTGTGGAGGACATCTTTATTGGAAAACCACTACTGAAAAAATTCTTAGAGCTCGTTTCTATTGGACTACTTTGTTTTCTGATGTAAGGAAATACATAACCTCCTTTTATAAGTGTCAAATTTTTTAAGGAAATAAAAAGCTTCTATCCCTGCCCCTGAAACTAATCTCTGCTGAAGCAAATTTTCAACAATGGGGTCTAGACTTCATTGGTGAAATGCACCCACCTTCCTCAACCCAACACAAATGGATCCTCACTGCTACAAATTATTTTACCAAATGGATAGAAGCCATACCATCAAGGCAAGCCACTAACATTGTTATAATAACCTTCCTTGAGGCAAACATCCTATCTAGATTTGGGTGCCCAACGAAAATCATCATTGATAATGCAACATCTTTCAAATCCAGAACAATGATAGATTTATGTAGTATGTATCATATAACCCTGGGACATTCCACAACTTATTACCCCCAAGGAAATGGACTAGCAGAATCCTTAAACAAAAATCTGGTAAATATCATCAAAAAATTGTTAGGGGATAACAAGAAAACATGGAACAAAAAGCTAGTAAATGCCTTGTGGGAAGATAGGCTAACCACAAATAAATCAATTGGTACTTCTCCCTATCAATTAGTTTATGGAATGGAAGTTGTTTTCCCATCTTCCTTGGGAATAAAAGTGATGAAGATGCTCCAAGAATTATAGGTTGAACCAAATGACATCCAAAGAAGAATCAACCAAACAATTCATTTACAACAAACTAGGGAAGAGGTGTACATCAGATCTCAGGTTGTTCAGGAAAGGATCAAGAATACTTTTGATAAAAAGACTAAGACTAAAGATTTTTACCTAGGGGACAAAGTTCTAAAATGGGATTCAAGGAGAGAAGATAAAGGTAAACATGGGAAATTGATTTCTTGTGGAAAGGCCCATACATCATTTATGATTTCAGAGGTAACAATGCCTTCTTCCTAAAAGAAATGGATGGCATAGAAGTAGAAGGAGGACCAATGAATGGTCGAATGCACAAAAACTATATTGAACCTAGTTACTGATCGCACTAATCATTTGTACATGCTTTATTTTCAAAAGTCTAGAGTTGATTGGATGGTGACTTTTGAAGTTGAAGCCCGGAGAGAAGGCCCTAAGCTTTAAAAGTTTTATTGTCATAAATAGTAATAATGAAGAATCATAAAAGGGAAAGGTTGCAGGGTCATATCACAACAATTCAGAAGGCCATTTATCTACAAAGTTCTTGACATTTCACCAGGAAATGCCATCCCCAAGTGGAGCCACTGTTAGGTTCCTATACCAATAGGAGTCATAATTTTTGAATGATTGAGATTAAAACTTGTAATATGTACATACCTTTTCTTTTACACATGTTTTCCATATTTAGAAAATAAAAAATGTAAAGAGGGTATGTCCTAAAAGAATAATCAAAGGACAAAAAGAACAAAAAGGTCAAAAAAAGATGAAAAAAATAATATGAACCCCAAGAAAAGGAAAAAGACCATGAAAGTGAGCAAGTCAAAATGCCACTCCTATTTACTTTTTTGAATAAAAAAAATAGTGTGCAGCTTGTAATCCTTGCCACAATACATAATGGTCAAAATGTTTAAACTTGGCTATTTCATGTTTTTAATTTCATGTATATAGATAGAGAATAAAAATTTGGCTAAACAGTGTAATCTTGGCAGATAAGTAGATAGGTAGAGTAAATAAAAGGAGCTCAACTATTTAATCTGAGCCCTTGGATGTAATAAGGTTAGATTTAGTTAGTTTACTATTTGATTTAGTTAGAAAAATATTTGATAAGGGTTTGCTAGCTAAAATGCACCCTAATAAAGAGAAGTAAAAATGGTAGGATGAGTAGATAGGTAAGTAGAAGAAAGGTTACAAAAGTATGATGGTTGATTAGACAAAAGCACATTTATCATATTTCAGCATATATTTGAAGTATGAATGGACAATAAAGAATGCAAATGGACTTCAAGGTCAATTAATTAACTTCCTCCATTCATTTCACCTTTTACTTAACTAATTTCCCATAATAAAGTTCAAAGTGATCAAAAGCATTTAAGTCAAAGAGGCTCAGAGCATTTCTCTGACTTTTGGAAGGACCAGACCCTTGGCTTAATGACTTAAGGACAACAAGTGCTAGATTCCTCCTCGTCAAAAAATTCATCTCCTTTCATTCCCCCCCATTTCCCTAATAAAACCCCTTTTCCTAAGGTTAAAACATTATTTTCCTAGTGAAAGTAATCACCCCCATGGAAAACCCCTTTTCCTAAGGTTAACACACTATTTTCCTAGGGAAAGTAATCACCCCCATGGAAAACCCCTTGTCCCAAAAAACCCACAAAAACACATTACCTTAAGTATTAATGTTAATATGTGAGAAGCATTTAAATTGCAAAAAAAGCATTTTCTTAGTGTGTTGTGTCCCTTTTCTACCCATTCATATTAATTATTAATTTTATATATTAACTCCTAAAAACCCACTATCCTGTAGATATTTAAATCCTCTATATAAAATAACCCCACCCATTAGTTTAGTTATAAACTATAGTATTACCCCTTATCCTTCAAAAATATTAAAATCTTGCCCTTAGTCATTAATCCCGCCATAACCCATCATTAACCTCAATACCGCTGCACTTAAGTGCTTGTCAGGCCCCCTACTACCCTTTGTGCATCTTCCCTACCCGATCACCATGCGGTCGTCTCCCTCCACATCCGACGACCCTTATCCATTTCGGGCCAACCCATCCACCTAACTATACCCACCTGAAAAAGTGGTTTTTCCACCAGCCCCCGATGCTACATGTCTGCCAATGAGTGGCATTGAGCAACCTCTCCCTAATACCATCGAGCGCCCGTAAGTGGTGCGAAAGAAACCGCTTACCACCCACTCGCTACATGATAAAATGACCATTGTTGACCCTGTACTTGCCAAAACTGACTTTTCGAGCATAAAAGCCAAAAATCCCCAAATCATTTGTTTTTGTTTCTGAAATTCCAATGATAAGCCTCTACATGTCAGCACGTCATTTGCAAACATTTGAAGCCGTCAAATCACTTCCAATTGCACTCCAGAGACGTTGCAAAGCACCCAGATAGCTCTCCAGCCTACACAGAGCCCTTTCAACCATTTGCAATCGCCAACCGCACTATTCAGAAACATTTCATTCCATTTCCAGCTATTTAAGCCGCAATTCACCCACCACCCTATCAAACTCAAAGAAACTGGTTACTGAGTTTTCTTAGTTAGGATACAAATTAATCAAATAAGCTCAAGGACTTAAACCCACTCTGTGTTGAGCACCATTGCCCTAAAAACACTGCAAATTACCTCCCCCATTGTCAAATCCACAAGAACTAAGAATGGCTGCCCCAACTGCCATGGATGTGAGATCCATCTCTACATCCTACTTAGAGCTGGACCACCTCCCCCTGGCTGATAAGGATTTCCAAATAAAGGACACCTTTTTCCATGAATCCCCGCTCAAAGTATACTACCAAAGTAGGGATAGATACTTGAACCAGGATGATGAAATTGGTCTGTGGGAGTCCAATTTTCCTAAGTACCAGTTCCCCAAAGTCCCAAGTTTCCCAGAAATTGTACATTATTGCCATGCCAACTATGTCCCCAATCAAAGAGTAGTCATGTCCCCTAACCAGGCCATACTTTTCGCCATCGCTTCGGAATCTATAAATGAGATGCTACAACTCCAGCCTGGCCAAAACTTGACTCCCCCCTCCATTGGAGACCTGTTGGACTTATATCCCAAACTAAACCCTGCAAGATTGGCCCAAGTAATCTAAACCTTCATCGTAGAAGAGAAGTATACCCCCAAAGACCCCCCTCCATATGTAGCAACTTTATTTTCTCCTTGGGGAAAAAGTATTGTAGATATATATATAGTGTCTTGGGTTATACCACTAGTGAATATATTGATAGATTATTTTAGCCTTCATGTCCATATACACTCCAGGACAACCTCCTACTATCATATATGACTATGCTCAGTTCATAGCTGACAGGATGCATGAACAGTTCCTCAGAGTGAGTAATGACAGAGTCTTCAAATACTCCTCGGTCTTGTATCACCTTTTCCTGTATTACCAGTCAGACAAATTCCCACTTACCTTGCAAAAATTGGACACCAAGGGCCAACCAAGATCAATTTTCTTCTGGACCCCATTGATTCATCAACATCCCTCCCCCTATTCATATAATAAATTCATAGATTCCTTTGTCCACCCTGTGATGACCATGCTCATTGGAACCCCTCCACCAAGAATCAGTCCTGAGATTATGAGAGTCCTTCATCTAAACATCAATCATCAGGTGGGAGATTGGTACTTGTACCAAAACCACATTGATATTAGGATTTATGGCTATCAGCTGGCCCCATACGAACTACCTAGATACCTCCCAATGAGGTTATTTTCCCTGGAGTACTAGAGGCAGATAATAAATTCAGATGAGGTAAACTTTGTTAAAGCCAAAAAGAAAGCCCAACTCAAGATCAAAGACCATTTGGGTCCTTTTATTTGTAATAGCAGAGAAGCTAAAAAGGAGGCAGACCTAATCCTTCAGATATTGAAACTAAAACAAAGCTTCATATGGAGATATGATCCCTTGGATTTCATCTGCAAAAGAAGGTAGAAAAACAAGATGGCTTCCTATATCCATCACCGCATTGCTGAGATAGAAAAGTATGCCAACCAATTTCAATTGGTGGAAAACACTTTAGAGGACAAGGATAATACTGAAGTTGCTGTGGAAAACACATTAATAGATCTGGAAAAACAACTTGATGAGGAGTATTTCTTGCATGTGCCAGAATAGTCAGATAGGCTAGAACAATTAGATAGGCCAGATTAGTCAACCTGGACAGAACCATCAAAAGAACCAACAACTACTTCAAGTGCACATCGAGTCATGCAAACTCCTCAAAATAAGGAGAAGGTCCCAAAAAGGAACAAAGAAGGGATTTCCACTTCAGGAATGCCTACTTTTGATGTACACCAAGAGTCAAACAAAAGGCAAAAGCCTAATCCATCCTCTGAACAAGAATTCACTGATGACTCAACTGAGGTCACCAACATAGAGGTTGAAAGAAGCAAGCCCCCCACTCCATCTTGGAGTATGAAGCAGCCCTCTACATCACAGAATCAAATGTTGATGAGGTAGAAAAGTGTTGAGGTATCTTCCTTTAGAATGCCTGCAAATAAGGACCAAGATATAAAGGAAAGATACAAAGGGATCAAAGCTAGGAATGAGAGGCTTAAAGCCCAAACATATGCACAGTACCTGAAGATGAACCCCACCAATAAAACAAGGCTAATGTCATAGTTTGATGTCAAAGAGGGGAAAATGCAGATGACTTTCATCAAGTCAACCACTCAGCAGCCAAGGACAACATCAGATTTTAAGAAAGTGGACTTTGAAGTACTCACAAGGGATATTCATCCCATTGACCAGATTGAATTGCACAAGGAAATAGGGGAGATGATATACTCCACATTAACAGGGAAGGCCATTGCTAACACACCAATTACAGAACTCCTAAACAATATATCAACCCAATTTCGTTTTGAGAAGGCCTCCTCACAGGCCAAGGATAATAGAATCAAGTCCTTAGAGGACTTAGTGATTGAATTGGGACATGATCCCAAAGATGTAAAAGCTACAAAGAAGATGATTAAGAAGAAAAATGATGACATTGTTGCACTCAAGAAGTAGCTAAAGATACCCCAACTACATCACCCACAGACACAAGAATTCCTAGAAGCATGGCAAGGACATGAAGAGCTCACGGACTTGGTCTTGAAGCTAAATGATCAACTCAAGGAGACAGAGAAGGAGCTTGGCACTTTAATTCAGTCGAAGCAAAGTGACTTGTCCACAACTTCTAGAACTATCATCCCCACAGTATCTACAACAGTTCCATCCACATTGGCAGCATCATTGGCACCCACAACTCCACCTGCCACAACATTTCCAGTAACAACAAAACCTACTACAACAATAGGTACATAGGGATAGAAAGCAACAAAGTTATTAAAATCCATGGAAGAGATGTCTATCTAGGCTACAGAGATGAAGAGACTAAACGAAAAGGTAGCAAGTCTGGAAACTAATTGTAAACTTGCTCAACTCCAGCAAAAGGAAGAAACACAAAAAGCACTAAGAATGGCAGAGAGAATCAAAATCCTGGAAAAGGATTTAACACTACAGAAACCATTGGTGCAAACCAAAGAAATGCTCTGGAAAGAACTGGGGAATAAACCAAAGGATTCCAATCAACTCATCCACTTCTTAAACAACAAGAACAAATATGAACTCAACGAACTGAACATAGAAGATAGGACTGAGGTCATTCTGGAGATTAGGAAGGTTCTTTCCAAAAGAAACCTTATGCTTAACTTAGAAGAGAAGTGCCATAACATGCAGGTAGCCATTGATAGATTCATGGATAAGTTTTAGATTTTGAGGGAGGAGGGTCTTCCCAGTCCTATGGTCATAAATGAAAAGCTCATACCTCAACTGGACTATAGTGATAGACTCAGGAATTTGGCCAAGGAACAAGCCAACTCTTCAACTATTAAAGCTTTGCCAACATGCAAAGTGTTATATGATACATTTGAAATTTTGTTTTTCCTAGAGCTTGAGGTGAAACACTTGTTCCTCACTAAGCCAAATTTTGCAAAGTAAATAGAGGCCAATGAAATATACAGAAGGATGATGAATGTAAAACTACCTGATGCGGAATGGTGGAAAAACTTGACAGATTTACTGTAATAAATTTACATTAGAATGTTGTTGTGCAGTAAATGAAGGCAACTAGTTAAAATAGGTAAAAGCAGAGCAATAGGGTCAAAGAGTAGCAAGGTCAAAGAGTATCAGTTAAAAGAAGATTCCAACGTAGAAATGCTACAAATATCAGCTAGCTTAAAGGGTTCCAAACTCAACTGAAACAACTAGCAACACCATAATAAAAGGGACAACATGAAGTAGTTTAACATCTGTCCCTATCTTCATGCAAGAAGATATTTTTATTCCCTAGATTAAGTCTCAAATTGTTTTGAGATATTTTGTAAATATTTTTTGTATAAATACTTCACATTTCGAAGTATGTAGGGTGGATTCCAAGACATTTCCATTGACTTTGTCTCTCAAATCAAAGTTATCAATGACTAGATTGGCTTGCTGGATCAAGGAATAAAGACCAGATATTTTATAGGATTCTTGTGTAAAGAGAAACACAAATAAGTATTCTCTCATGTTAAATGTTGTCTTTCCTTATGTTTTTTCCATAATCTTATTTGTATCTCTAAAATCTAAATGTATCGCGTGGAATGATATTTCAGAAATTGCTTAAATGTACTCTGTCTTGACTATTTTACGTTTTGAATGTTTTCTCCTAAACTATCTTAGCTAGGGAATTCTTAACTGCTCCTTAGCTTCCGCAGTTTCTCCTTTGGTCTATACCAAAGGATTCTTAATTTCCCTTTTCTCATGATCATCCTCTGTTCTTCATTCTGATCCCGATCTAAGGATTCTTAGGTGCCCTTTCACCCTGGTTAGAATTACTTCACCCATTAAGCCTGCAGATTTGCATTTTTCTTTGCTAACCTGCCCTATGAACATTCCCTTTAATGATTTGGTCTAGTTATGTTATCCATTCATTGACTCCATAGCCCAATGGCCTTAAGACCTATCTCTATCCATCTGCTCCAAGAATTCCACCACCCAACCTTAAAATAAAAACCAAAACCCCATGAAAACTAAGAACTAGCCTAAAATACCATAAAAACAAAGCTAAATTATAAAGAGAGAGCCCTCTCTATACTTAGGTTGGCTAGAGCCTAAGCCTAAAAGATTGGTTTTTGGTTACCTCGGTTGCTTCCTTCTTCTAATAACTTCTAAGGAAAATACTGAGTGATAACAGGATCTTCTTGTAGGTTGGTTAGTACTTCAAACGACTGTTCAAAAAGCGTTGTGTAGTTTGCCACTACACTTTATACTACCGCTATTGCCTCTGTTATAGTATTCGTACGCTACTCCTTGACTTTTGGTAGAGTCGAAGGCTATTCTTTCAACTGTAACTCTACAATTCGGAGGTTCAACTCCAGCTGAACCTTTTCCAACTCTGTGCGGGCGTCACGCACCCCCGTAGCAAGTTTGCGAACGTGTACATCTACCTACTCAGCCTCAGGAATGGCTAACTCTGGGACCATTCAACACGCTTCCTCCACGACCTGGACTATGCGCTTGTTCTTGTTGGTCACATCGTTTCTAGTGGTAATGGTAGAATCTCGCTATATGGCCATCTAAGAATTGCTAATCTTCTGCTCGTTGATCATTTGCGAGGCGCGTTGTTTGCGGGACCTCAGTTCCGCAATCACCTTGTCCTGTAGTAGGTGGAGAGCCTCGGTAGAAAGCACTGCCAAGTTCAGCCCTACTCCCTTGAGGGCACTCAGAACGGGTCTGTTAGCTTCAATCTCTATTTTCAGTGCTCCATCTGGAAGCACTATGGCTCGGGAGTCCCTCACATGTAGCATCTCGGTGGCTTCTAAAGTACCAATTGCCAAATTGGTGGATGTCGCGCTGGTCTGTGATGCCAAAATATGCAGTTCTTGCATATTCGCCTGAATAGCCCCCAACGCCTGCTAGTGTTGTTGCTCAAACTGCTGCAACAGTTCCGTGGTGGCATCCCACACTACATCCCCAATGTCATTCAGATCCCCCTCAGAGTCGCACTCCTCTCATCCTGTCTGTCCACTTGTCTCCTGGATGGAAGCATGGTCTACCTTAGCCTTATCCTTAGCCTCCTTTCCCCTTTTCTTAGCTAGTTGCTCCACCCTGAGCTTGGCTTCTTCCTTCTTTTATTGTGCGGCTGTCTTGCTAGATCCCGCAGTCAAGTGTGAGGCAATGTGCCATTCTGCTGGCTAGCTGTCAATGACTGCTTGAATCGCATCATCTGTTGCCAAGTAGGGAAAGTCATGCCACTTCTACATGGGGTCCTTTCGCACCCTTATTGATACATGGTGGAAATCAACCTTGAATTCCACATACGGCTACAATTTATCAAAGACAGTAGGTGAGAACCGCGGCTTGCGATTGATGGCCATGTGCACATTCATTTCCATCAAGATCCTAAAGATCTTGTTGTCCTTGATCCACTGAGGATCCTTAGTCGCCCACAATGAAGCGTACTTCACAGCCTTAGGCAGGTCTGATGCGACCAAGGAAAATTGATTGTCTTTGGGTAGATCCTAGGCTACTAGTAGGATGGACAGCAAGAGCCACCCATAGTGGAAGGTCTTGCTGAGATCCTACAAACTCACTGTAGAGGTAGCACACCTAATTAAACTGAACCCCCTATGCGCATTTGGCCGCTAAAGCCACGATGGGTGCCAGTACTTCATTGGAGTGACACTTTCGCATGACCTTCCCTGTCAAAACCCATGTGGCCACTTTTATCGTAGGTTCAGAAATACTTGTAATAGCATAGCTGCACAACATCTTTACTAATATAAACTTCTTCTTCATGGCCTCACCAAGGGCCTACTGCCCTGCATTTCCACCAAATGCCATAGCCAAATTCTCCCCTGAGTATGGTAGCCTCGTTATCCTATGGATCAGTCTATTAGTGATGGGTATCGGCTCCTCTAGCCATAAACACTCATCATGTACCAAGGACAGTAGCTGCTTGATTACCAGCAAGGTAATGGATGTACGATTGTAATGCAGCACCCATAGTAGGTTGAGCAAGCTTGCCTTATCCACGCCTTTGAGCCACTTTCGTGGTTCCAACGCAATCATCTCGGTGGTCTTATGGAGAATGCGGTGCATCATCTGGTTTGTCACCAAGTGAGGGAACCACTTGGTGTTAGCTAAGTCTCATTCCTCCAGTTTCAACATTGGAATTTGCCCCAAGTACGGTCCTTCAAAAGAAATTTGGTCCAGCAGCAGAGGTGTGTACAAGGTGACCTTTCTCTCGTCAATGTCCTTAGGCACCTTGGCCTTGCCCCTATGCATAGGGATGTACTCAAGCAATCTAGTAATGGGGTCAGACCCATCAACTTAAACATCCTTCGTTTCCACCCCAAGATCCTCATCGTCCATTGGGATATCCTCAATTTATTCTTCCTCTAGTTCTAGGTTAATTATTTTTCCCTTTTCTTATGTGGTGGGCTTGTCCTTCGGTAGGTTTCTCCTAAGTGACACGCACACCAGCTGTAGTGTCAAAACCTGCTTTCGTTTCTTGCTTTTCGCACTCTCCTAGGTCGGGGTAGGCCGTGTTCTAGGCGACTGTGGCAACTTGGGTCCTTCAGCTGGTATCTCTGCAACCTCTAAAGCAACTCCCTTTACTTCCATAGCAACCTCTGGCATAGCCCATTCGACTGTCACTGCATCCCCAACATCCATGGTTTCTACCGGTGTCAACATGATGCTATTCAACAGTTTTTGCGTCTCCTTTTGCAATATCTCAAATGTTGAACTCACTATCAGAGCTTCAAAGAATTAAAAGTTCATATGTGCCTGAGAGCTCAACAACTCAATGCTCAAAATGCCAAGTGTTCTCCGTTGGGTAGCCACATGTAATTTATAGGCCATTTTGAATTCAAATCGGACCGTTCCCCCCAAAATCAGTTCATTAATGCTAGATTGGTGGCAGATTTTCAAGGATCTCACCCATAAATTTTGTCTTAAATGTCACCCTCCCACTCCATTTGGTCGGTTTTTTTATCGTCAAATCATGAACGATGACTTTAATGGTCACTTTCCAGCTGACCTACGTGGTTTTATCCTGGGTAGCGCAACCTTTTTCATGCTTGTGTGGTCTCTATGACATCTCCTTGCTCCATGCAGTTTCTTCATAGTGAATTTCCCCAACTTGTGTAGTGTAGTTTATAGTCCCATGCCTCCTTTCAACTAGCTGGAGTGCTAAGACTATGCTACCTTCATATAGCCACCTAGCTAGATCACCAATGTATAGCTTCAATTAGCTACCATTCACCTTTCCTGGGAAGGGCTCCCCATTTAATTTAACCAATTGAACTGCTCCACTGTCGGTAATCTCTTTGATGACATAGGGCCCCAACCAATGCAACCTAAATTTCCTTGGAAATTTATCAAACTTGCTGTCATATAATAAAACTAGATCATTTACCTTGAAAGTGCACAGTTTAATGTGCCGATCATGCCATGCCTTTTCGCACTCCTTTTGAACTTATTGGTGAAATCCAGTTAGAAATCGATCTTCCTCAAACTTCGATAGCTGCGTGAGCCTCTCTTCCAAGGCTTCGTGGTCTACCATTCTTGTGAGATCCTCTATGCACATACTAGGTAAAATGTATTCCATTGACATCATAGCTTCTATGCCATACATGAGTCTGAATGGCGTTTTCCTAGTCAACTTCTTTCAAGTCGTTTTGTAAGCCCATAGCACCGCTGGTACGCGCACATCCCAGTCACTTCTCTAAGAATTACAGACCTTTTTCAGTGCACTCTCTAGTATCTTATTGAAGGCTTCTACCATCCCACTGGCCTGCGAGTGATAAGGTGTGCTCTTCTGATGATACACCTGAAATTCTTTTGTCAACGTGCTAATTGTTTCATTAAGAAAGTGTGTATCGTGATCGCTCATCAAGATATTTGGAAAACCAAATCTCATCAATACATATTCAAAAAGAAACTTTATTGATGTTGTGTCGGTACAGTCCTTCACAGGATACTCCTACACCCACCTGGTCAAGTACTCAGTCGTGGTGATGATGTATCGTGCACCTATCTTCTTTCTTGGAGTCTAAATTGGGCCCACAAAGTCGATCGCTCATTTCTCGAACAATTGTAATGTCACCTGTGGCATCAAAGGTAGTTCATCCCTCCATGATGGCTCACCAGTCCTTTGACATGTGTCACAATCCCTACAATATGCTTTTGCATTCTTATGCAGAGTTGGCCACCACAATCCAGCACGCAGAACCTTCTATGTTGTTGCTTTTCCTGCATAATGTCCTCTTGCAGCTCCTCCATGAGCCTTCGCAAGGATTCTGCTTCACTCAAAGTCAGGTACATAACGTCGCGATATCTCGTCTGACCCCATTTTGTACAAGTGTCCTGCGATGATGGAGAAGTCTACTACATGCACTACTAACTCCTTCTTCTCCTGGCTTGTATAACCTTTTGTAGCAGTCCCCGTTGTTAGGAAATGTATGATATCTTCAAAGGTACTATGCGCGACGTGCACTGCAAAGAGCTGTGCATCAGGCAGTCCTTCCTCCAAATTAGTGGGCTGGTCTCCCATTTTAATGCGCAACAGATGATTTGGTCCCATGTTCAATCATTGAGGCTTCACAATAACTTCAAAATCATACTCATGGAACAATAACAACCATCTGCAGATCTTCCCCCCCAACAAGGGCTTATTGACCAGGTATTTCAACGTAGAATGATCAATATACATCTTAAAATGTCCACCCAGTAAATAGTGTGTTATGAAACCATCTCAAGAAAGGATAGAAAAGATAGATCAACGCCTTAGAATTCAACCTCTTTGACGGGGCAACCTCCTTTACATTACATAAATGAACAATTTTTGGATGATTCAAATGACAAAACCTCCTTTCTATATATAGGAGTCTAAGGAGTCACAATATAACCCAGCTGACCTAACAATAATAATA